>JACEFZ010012903.1:0-36515 GCA_014155875.1 Cepaea nemoralis
CTATTGACATGGAAGCTCTGTAAACTTGTTAAAATAATCTGATAAGGAATTGGAGCACATGACAAACAAGCCGACAGTCAAGCGTTCTAGCCATTGCGCTAGCGTGGGTTCCTCAGCAATCATATGTCCATGTCGTAATCCGATCACTCAATTTGTAGATTAAATAACACTGTTTTACAAATTTAGCAGCAATAAAGATATAATGGCTGGTCTCTCTGGCCGAGAGGTTACACCACTTTCTCCGTAATCCCGTTTATAACGCAGAGTCTCGTAGCGGGCGAAAACTGGAAGCGGTTCTACACCCGCTGGTGACTTGCGGGATAACTGAGCCGGCCGCTCAAAAAGCAATGGCAAACTCATCACCATCAAGTGCCATGCCCGATGGCGTAGGCGTTCATGGCTCTCCATAGATCTCGGTCTTTGGTTTTCTGGATCAACTCTGCTGCTGATATTCCTCCATGCCACCGTCTCAATCCATCCAGCATCATTTCTCTTGGTCTGCCTCTGCCTCTCTTCCCGTCGATCTTTCCAGGTGTTACGATGTTCTCCAATGCCTCTCTTCTCATCACGTGATCGAAGAAATATGTTTATCTCTGTCTTATTGTTGTATATAATGTTCTAGTTTCATTAGCCTGTTTCAGGCAGTCGTCGTTAGTTACTCTGGCAGTTCAAGGAATTCGCAACATTCGTCTCAGAAACCACATCTCTGTTGCTTCTAATTTCTTCTTAATTTGTTCATTTACATTCCAAGATTCACTGCCATACAGCAAAACTGGTTCTACATAGCATTTCAGCACTCTCTTTCTTACATTCAGTGATAGCGACTTATTGCATAAGATACTCTTCATTTTCTGAAATGCGGCTTTTGCCTGCCCTATTCTGCTCCTAATCTCTGTTGTATATCTTCCATCTGATGTTATAAATGCCCCTAGGTATCTCAAATTATCCACTTCGTTAAGGATTTTCCCTTCTATTTCTATGTCACATTTTGGTGTCACCATTTTCTTTGATATTACCATTGTTACTGTTTTCTTGATATTCAAGGAGAGTCCTTTCCTTGCACTCTCTGTTACTACAACGTCTAATAATTGTTGTAGGTCTGTTGAATTATCCGCCACCAATACTGTGTCATCTGCATAGCGTATATTATTTATATTATAACCTCCAACTAGTATTCCTGGCATCTCTTTGATTTCTCTCATTATTACTTCGCTAAACAGGGAGAAATGATCTGGAGACAAGACACACCCTTGTCGTACTCCTAGCTTTATCTGTTCGTAACTACCCTCTTTATTTCCCATTTTAATTGCTGCTACTTGGTTCCAGTAAACATTCTTTATTATTCTTAAATCTTTTCCATCAATGTTGATATCTTCCAACATTTTAATCAGTTCATCATGTTTTACTTTATCAAATGGCAAACTACTGAGCGTAATCTTGCCAAGAAATCAACAGGCAGCTGAAAGATGTTGCTGTTGACAGCGATGTCCTGTAAAGGATATGCGATTTAAAAAAAAGAAAGAAGATATAATGGAAATTACACTATTTAACATAAGGGGCATAATTGAAATGGGACTTATCGTTTTAATATCAATATTTATTATTATTTTTTTATGTAACAAAACATAATTGCTTTGGAAACTTTAGGAATCACGCATTTCCATATACAATCCTGCACGCAGAAGCTTAATGTTTTATTTTTTGAACCTCTTTAAGTCACATTAACTCTTAATTAACTTATTAATAATATTCTAAAGCATTTTCTCTCCTAATAAATATCATACATTTATGTTAATTGGGGTCATTTATTTACTGTCGTCATTTATGTTTTATTCCTTTTTTTTTTTTTTGGCAGGCACATTAACTTGTGCCTTTTAACTAGAAGCAAATTACGATATCAATAGGCATAGTTTAGTGAATAAATATTTAACCATCTATCGCAGGGGTCACAAAACTACGGCTCATGAGCCGGATTCGGGCCTGAAGGTCATTTCATCCGCCGGTTGCCGGTACTCAAACTTGCTTGATATAACGTATGGAACACGAGTCGTTGCGGTACAATTTAAATGTAAATAGTATCTTCTTCTTCTTCTTCTTCTCTCATCCTCCTCCTCCTCCTCCTCTTCTCTCCTCCTCTCCTCCTCCTCTCCTCTTCCTCCTCTCCTCCTCCTCCTTCTTCTTCTTCTTCTTCTTCTTCTTCTTCTTCTTCTTCTTCTTCTTCTTCTTCTTCTTCTTCTTCTTCTTCTTCAGCATTCCGAAGCCATTGAGGTTCTTTGCTGCAGATACAAGCCTCTCCATTCGTCTCTCTGGTTGCACCTTCTCTTGCCAGTCGCTTGATTCCAAGTGCCTGTAGGTCTGGATGTACATTATCTCTCCACCGTCTTCTTGGTCTACATCGGCGTCTACGGTCATTTATTTCCTGAGTGTAGGCGAGTTTTGTTTCCCTATTATCTTCCATTCTTTCTATATGCCCCAGCCATTGCAGTCTATTAGCCTTCATGATACCAGTGATTAGCGGGGTCTTAAACAGATCATAAATGTCTTTGTTCCTTCTTCTTTTCCACTCTCCACTATGTGTATCCCGAATGGGCCCAAAGATACATCTTAAGACTTTGTTCTCAAAGGTTTGAAACAAGGCTTCGTCTCCTTTAGTTGTACTCCAGGTTTCAGAGCCATACAACACAACTGGTATGATCAGTGTTTTGTATATTGTGATCTTGGTGTTTCGAGATAGCGCATTTGATTTTAGCAGATGTTGTAGTGCATAGTATATCTTATGTCACCTGTCGTCTCTGGGGGGAGGGGGGAGTAGAATCAACAAGCACACCTTTTAAATTCCCTTCTCTCAGTTTTGGTCTTCTGCCGGACCTTTGTCTACACACCCCCTTTCAGTCTTTGGATCACTATCTCTCTCTCTCTCTCTCTCTCTCTCTCTCTCTCTCTCTCTCTCTCTCTCTCTCTCTCTCTCTCTCTCTCTCTCTCTCTCTCTCTCTCTTCTTACCACAATACCATACCCCTCTTCTCATTCCTCCAGAACATACCCACACAATACTATCCTCTAACAATTAATAAAATTATTTAATGAAGAAAAACTGTCAGGTGTGTGTAATGTATGTATAAAGAAATCTGTGGTGTAGTCTATCGTTTATGTGAGATAGGAGTATTTAGTCTAGGATCAGCGTCACATGCATCATCGTGCTACGGTCATACGACGGCACAACATCACAGAACTGGAAGGAGCTCACCAGATGATGTGTCTCTCCGACCGATTTTGGACTTCCTCCAATATATCTTGGAACGTTTGAATGTCTGATCAGCAATGGGTGATTTGTTTAGTTAGTGTCCTTAATTTCTACACACACGATAAACCGGTATGTAATATAGTCCACTGATGAACGATCACAAACACTGGTCCAATAATATATCGCCGAACATTGCTGTCTATCAATAAACGAAATGTTCATTTAAGCAGGGAAAATGTCATTTATTTATAGTCTTTCCCTTTCTATACTTCTTCGGGTAAATATTATTGTTAATAATTCCGTGGTTGTTTGGAATACAGCCACTGATCAATTTCTCTTCTCGTGACTCATTTCTTATGTTAAATTTAGCTCAGGAATTGTCTGACCTTCTTTGAGAAACAGGGTTCAAAGCTTGATGTCAGTTAGCACTGCACCAGAGTATTGCCATTTTCTTCTTGTCTCAATTGGATCCTGTCGAAAAGAGAACACCCGGTGGTGAGATCAAACCGACTCAGACCCATTATATGTGAGTGTAGGCATAAGGCCACACTCAGACTTAAACATCTATATCCTCATAGACTAAACTATGGCATAAGACAGAGGAGTTCATCACATTACCTTAGACGTGGTATGAGAAGGAAAAGCCAAAGGAAAAGCACAGAAACCCAAGTAGACACTCCTACCAGAATATCCTACCATTTACCTATCCTTTATCTCCCCCCCCTCTCAATCTTGATTAATATCTTCTCATGTCATAGTTCTTACCCTACCGAGTGCAATAATACATCCCGCCTAAGCCACGCTTCAGCCTACTGTTGAGGACGCTCTATGACTACGGTCACACACGCAATTTCACTATGCTCGATTTCAAAGCTACATGACGAACTACCTTATGAAAACTATTCCGGTCCTGAATTGGAAACACACATGTACATCCTGTACAGATGTCCGTTGCCTTTAAACAACACGGGACATTGTAGTTCCTTTTCTTACTAGAACAAGAATAGCTTCCCACTCCCTCCTAGTTTAATCCCGTTAGCACAATGAATTGTAAAACGTTGTTTTCAAACAGCATAGAATTTTGCCTGTATGACGTCACTGGTCCCCCCCCCCCCAAGTAACCCCTGCTCTTTCTCGTCTTTAGATCGTTGAAAACAACATACGGACAAGTCTCCTTTGATATAGACGATTCTCCGTTGATATCGACGATTCTCCTTTGATATCGATGAGTTTCCGTTGATCTCGGGAAATCCGTTCTCCGTATTCAAAGAGTTCTTACAGTGTTTGATCGGGGGACCCGTTCCTCACAACAAAAAAGTTGTAGCGGCCTAGACAGACGGTTTCTGGCCTTTGGTCACTCGGGTCGATGACCTTCCAGTAATTTCGTGACATCTTATTTCCAGAGTTGATTATAGCTTGTGTTTCTTCCCTTATTATGTTGGAGCAGTTGAAGATTGTACCCAGGTATGTGGATGTTTCCGTTCTTTTAATGGTCATATTATCTATTTATTTGTATGTGGCCAGAGTTTTTAGCCGTTCCTTCTCTTGAAATTACCATATATTCTGTCGTATCT
This sequence comes from Cepaea nemoralis, assembly GCA_014155875.1. Lineage (NCBI taxonomy): Eukaryota > Metazoa > Mollusca > Gastropoda > Stylommatophora > Helicidae > Cepaea > Cepaea nemoralis. Next base: position 4,817 of record JACEFZ010012903.1, read on the forward strand.
TGGTTGATAACCAGCCCCATTGTTTGAGCTTTTCCCTTTGGGTTAGTCGATATTTCCAATGTCTTTTGTTCATTTCCCCCTATAATATCTATATCATCTGCGTAACCAAGCAGTCTGGATGTTCCTCCAATAGCATATTCCTCCGTTACCTTCCTTGCAATATTTTGTTTATTATAAATATTATGTTTAGAATAAAAGGTGATCTTCATACGTGCGGAGACCTCCTGGCTGCTTAGTGTCTTACAGTTACTATTTTGAATTATAAATTATTGTATCTAGATTTTCTTGTTTATTGTAATGTTTGCTTATTTCCCGCCATCTCAAGTCCTTCACCGGCTCGCAGTAGCGCCGCCTACGCTCTGACGTTACCATGTTTTCTATGGCAACACAAACACATACGCATCTTTCCCTCTCCCAGATGCGTCCGGCTGTTAACACAGGTTCAATGCTCCAGAAATATTTACTTCTTTTTGCGAGTCATCCATTTTATACCTATGTACCAAGGATTTCTTTGTTTGACAGTGCTAGGTAAGTGAACTACAAGTGTGAACAGAAGCAATAAGTAGCAAACATAGCATACAAATGCCATAGAAGCCTCGCGTTGATACGAAAATTCCCCAGCTCAGAAGAATTGCCCGTTCAGTGTGTTAATCGAGCTGGTCTCAAGGCCTGTAATTTTCAACTTTTCTGCTGGAGCAGATCCTTTCGCAAATTATTATGTTGCTCCAGGAACTCTGTGCGGTGATCCAATTGTCTGTCCTATTTTATGTTATAAACCTCTTGCTTGGAAATGTTGCATTTAGACGATTTCTGTTGTTTCTGCGGAACCTCTTGCTGCCACTCGCGGAAGCCCAGATGAAAAATCTCTGCTCTAGGCTGTTTATTTAGGCCAGCCCTATTTATATATTTTACAAACCTTATTATGGGATATATTCTATTACCAAACGTACCTATTAACTTTATATGTACCTTTGGTGCGACGTAGCTTCACCAGTGACCCATAGTTCTCTGCTTTTCTGGCATTTAAATAGGATTTTAATTATGTTTCTAATGCCCTGTCTTTTCATTTTCAGATCCCGTGTACTTCACCCTTCATAGTGGCAACTAAGAAAAGAAAAGTGCACGCCTAAGTGTCGTATTTTCAATGAAAAATGGGGAATAAAATACTTCTTTGTGGAAACAAAGAACCAGAAAACCATTTGCGTAATATACAGTGAAAGTGTTGCCAGCGTTGAAAGAGTGCAATCTTCGTCGTCACTCTCATATACCGTATGACAAGCAGGTAGATAGTGAACTGATGTGCACGTACATCAGAGTCTATAAATAGAACATTAGTTGAAGTAAGCACGAGGTAGCACTAGTAATATACAAGGGCTACGTCATCAAGTTGCGTTGGTTAACAACGCAACTGATTTCTTAGGGACTTCTACACCAGCTGACAAGCAGAACAGACGCTTAGACGCTTCACACCGACAGTAGGCCCACATATGCAGTCGGACACTTTACTTTATCAGAGATAACCTACAAGAACTCCTTCACACACATTGATTCACAACCAGTCATGGCATCTAGGAATTGCCGGACAGCCTGCGCGGGTGCTCATTCATCCTGAGTTGTTCTCGTAAGTGCCGATCTCGGATGACCAGGCTGGACCATCGTCTTGACTTGACTGCCGGGGGCCGTAGTACTAGACTTCACACTCACACGCACAACGCAAACATTTGGGCTAAATGATATGGGAGTGCGTGGCAGTGGCATGAATCCTCGAAGTAAGGTTGTGAAGGCCTGAAGGCTGGCAGCAGCTAGAGTGACCACGGATTAATGGTGGCAATTAAACGGCATCATTTTATCAGGCCCGTGTCTTGTCTGTTGATACACCGTTTTGTCGTCTGGTGATGAGAGGCTGAAGGCAGAGTGCTGACCCACAGGTCTTGTCGCAATCACAGAGGTCTCTCGCGGACATCCTACTTGAACCTAGACCAAGTGGAGCCGCATCCAACGAGCGGCGGGCACCTATCCTACAGTAAAGTATTACTATATGAAACCGCAGGTTGGCCCGCTGACAGTCACAATGAAACAAAACATCTATCACCATATTATAAGTTTTATGGAAAGTTGCGCTATGAAAAATATGAGTCCCTGAAACATGGTTTAGAATCACAAAGAAAGGTCTTCACGAAAAAGTTTTCTGAAAATGAATCTGTCACTCGTACAAGATACAAAATAGTGCATAAGATGGCAGAATGAGGAAAAACGTTTACTGATGGGACCTTCATCAAAGAGTGGATGATGGAAGCAGTAAGTGACTTGTGTCCTGTAAAAACCGATTTGTTTGGAACTATCAGCCTTTCGGCAAGTTCAGTTGTGTAGAGAACACAAGATCTCGGAGAGAACATAGAGCTACAGATACGCGAGAAAGCTAGGAACGTGTTGTGCTATTCTCTGCTGCTGGATGAGTCTACTGATCTCTCGAGTACGTCACTACTTGTCTACTTCTCGTGTTCATTCGTGGTGTAAATTTGGACTTTCAGATAACGGAAAAGTAAAAGTGGTATCCATTTGCAGCATGCATGGAACAACAACTGGAAAAGACATTTTCGTGGAAGTGCAAAAAAAAAAAAAAAACATCTGCAAGACTATAACCTTCAGTGGAATCAGCTTCGAGGTGTTGCAGTTGATGGAGGAATAAACATGGCTGGAATGAGGAAGGGTCAGATAGGGCAGATCAGGACTCAGTTGCTCAGTTGGAAGATTTGCAAATTCCGAGCGTTCTGTTCATACACTGCATCATACTTCAGCAAGCACTCTGCGGGAAAGACTTAGATAGTTCTTGTGTACTGAAACCAGTCGTTTCTGTTGTGAACTTCATTCGGGGACATTAACTCATTCTCCGTAACGAAATAGATATTTTCCTCATTGAAAAAAGATAGAGGTGTCAGATCTACCTGGCTGTCAAATGTGTCATTTTTGGTCGAAACCACACCCCACATGAATGAACTGATTTGAAACTTCAGGGAAAGGAAACCCTCATCTGTGGTCTCTACAGAATCATCAAAGGATTTAGGAGATGTCATTGTTTGAAGCACAACTGGAAGGAGACAACTTTTCTCATTTTCACTGTTTCAGAGGTTTGCGCTACAATCGCCTGAGACGTCAAACTTGATTTTCCGAAAAAAAAAATTATTTGCGACTTGAAGAAGCATTTTTGGAGAAATTTTCAGATCTTGACAGAATTTAGAGTGACATTCTTCTGTTCATTTTCCGTTTGATTATAACCTTGATGATATTTTTCTTCAGCATTCCGAGCCACTGAGGTTCTTTGCTGCAGATACAAACGGTCTCCATTCGTCTCTTTGGTTGACCGTCTCTTGCCAGTCGCTGATTCCACGTGCTTGTACTTCTGTGTGTATATTATCGCTCCACCGTCTTCTTGGTCTATCTTGGGGTCTACAGTCATTTATTTCCTGAGTGTAAGCGAGTTTTTTTCTCTGTTATCGTCCATTCTTTCTATATGTCCCAGCCATTGTAGTCTATTAGCCTTCATGATACCAGTGATTAGCGGGGACTTAAACAGATCATAAATGACTTTGTTCCTTCTTCTTTTCCACTCTTCACATTGTGTATCCCTAATGGGCCTAAAGATATGTCTTAAGACTTTTTTCTCAAAGGTTTAAAACAAAGCTTCGTCTCCTTTAGCTGTACTCCGTGTTTCAGAGCCATACAGCACAACTGGTATGATCAGTGTTTTGTATATTGTGATCTTGGTGTTACGAGACAGCGCATTTGATTTTAGCAGATACTAGCTGACCCGGCCCGGCTTCGCCCAGACTCTGGTGGGGAGCATCTCATTTAATTCATATAAGTAGTCATATAAGTTCCCGTTCCGACTATCTATCTGTCTGTCTGTCTGACCCGGCCCGGCATCGCCCAACTTCTGGTGGGGAGCATCTCATTTAATTCATATAAGTAGTCATATAAGTTCCCGTTCCCGACTGTCTGTCTGTCTGTCTGTCTGTCTGTCTGTCTGTCTGTCTGTCTGTCTGTCTATCTATCTATCTATCTGTCTGTCTGTCTGACCCGGCCCAGCCCATGGTGGAGAGCATCTCATTTAAATTATATAAGTAGTCATATAAGATCCCGTTCCCGACTATTTGTCTGACTGTCTGTCTGTCTTGGGTAAATGTAGGAGGGAGGAGGAAGAGGGAGGTGGAGGAGGGAATAGGAGGGAGAAGGAGGGAGGAGACAGGAGGAGTAGGGAGGAATAGGAGGGAGGAGGAGGGATTAGGAGGAGGAGGGAGGAGTAGGGTGGAGGAGGAGGCGAGGAGGAGGGAGGAGGAAGAGGGAGGAGGAGGGAGAAGGAGGGAGGAGGAGAACGCAGGAGGAGAAGGGAGCAGGAGGAGGAGAGGGAGGAGGAGGGAGAGGGAGGAGGAGGGAGGAGGAGGAGAGAGTAGGAGGAGGGAGGAGGCGGAGGGAGAAGGAAGAGGGAGGAGGAAGAGGGAGAAGGAGGAGGGAGAAGGAGGAGAAGGAGGAGGAGGAGGAGGGAAGAGGAGGAGGGGAGGAGGAGGAGGAGGAGGAATGTGAAGGGAGGAGGAGGGAGGAGGTAGAGGGAGGAGGAGGAGGAGGGAGGCGGAGAGAGGAGGAGGAGGGAGGAGGAGGAAGAGGGAGGAGGAGGAATGTGAAGGGAGGAGGGGGGAGGAGGTAGAGGGAGGAGGAGGGAGGAGGAGGAGGAGGTAGAGGGAGGAGGAGGGAGGGAGGAGGAGGGAGGAGGCGGAGAGGGAGGAGGAGGAAGGAGGAGGGGGAGGAGTGAGGAGGAGGGAGGAAGAAGGAGGAGGAGGGAGGAGGAGTGATGAGGAGGAGGGAGGAGGAGGATGGAGGAGGAGAGAGGAGGAGGAAGGGAGGAGGAGGGATGAGGAGGAGGGAGGAGGAGGAGGAGGAATGTGAAGGGAGGAGGAGGGAGGAGGTAGAGGGAGGAGGAGGGAGGAGGAGGGAGGAGGAGGAGGGAGGAGGAGGAGGAGAGGGAGGAGGAGGAAGGAGGAGGGGGAGGAGGGAGGAGGAGGGAGGAAGAAGGAGGAGGAGGGAGAAGGAGGGATGAGGAGGAAGAGGGAGGAGGAGGAAGAGGGAGGAGGAGGAATGTGAAGGGAGGAGGAGGTAGAGGGAGGAGGAGGAGGAGGAGGAGAAGGGAGGAGGAGGGATGAGGAGGAGGGAGGAGGGGGAAGAGGGAGGAGGAGGAATGTGAAGGGAGGAGGAGGGAGGAGGTAGAGGGAGGAGGAGGGAGGAGGAGGAGTGAGGAGGAGGAGAGGGAGGAAGGAGTGAGGAGGAGGAGAGGGAGGAGGAGGAAGGAGGACGGGGAGGAGGAAGGAGGAGGAGGAGGGAGGAATAAAGAGGAGGAGGGAGAAGGAGGGATGAGGAGGAGGAGGGAGGAGGAGGAAGAGGGAGGAGGAGGAATGTGAAGGGAGGAGGAGGGATAGGGAGGAGGATGAGGGGAAGAGGAAGAGGGTAGGAGGAAGAGTGGAGAGGAGGAGGGAGGAGATAGAGGGATGAGGAGGAGGGATGAAAAGGGAGGAGGGAGGAGGAGAGAGGAGGAGGAGGGAGGAGGTAGGAGGAGGAGGAAAGGGAGGAGGAGGGAGGAGAAGGAAGGAGGAGGAAGAAGGAGGTGGAAGAGGGAGGAGGATGGAGGAGGGAGAGGGAGGAAGAGGGAGGAGGAGGAAGAGGAAGGAGGAGGAAGAGGGAGGAGGAGGAAGAGGGAGGAGGAGGATGGAGGAGGGAGAGGGAGGAGGGAAGAGGAAGAGGGTAGGAGGAGGAGGGGGAGAGGAGGAGAAGAAGGGAGAAGGAGGGAGGAGGAGAAGGAGGAGTAGGAGGGAGGAGAGAGAGGAAGGAGGGAGAATGAGGAGGGGAGGAAGGAAAGGGAGGTGGAAGAGGAGGAGGGAGGAGGAAAGAGGTAGGAGGAGGAGGAGGTAGAGGGAGGAGGAGGAAGGAAAGGGAGGAGGAAGAGGAGGAGAAGGGAGGAGGAGGGTGGAGGAGGAGGTAGAGGGAGGAGGAGGGAGGAGGTAGGAGGAGGAAGAGGGAAGAGGGAGAAGAAGGGAGAAGGAGGAGGGAGGATGATGAGGGAGAAGGAGGCAGGAGGAGGAGGAGGGAGGCAGGAGGAGGAGGAGGGATGAGGAGGGAGAGGGAGGAGGAGGGAAGATGAGGGAGGAGGGGGGAGGAGGCGGAGGGAGTAGGAGGGAGGATGATGGAGGAGGAGGGGAGAGGAAGAGGGAGAAAGAGGAGGGAGGAGGGAGAGGGATGAGAGGGAGGAGGAAGAGGAGAAGGGTGGAGGGAGGAGAAGAGAGGAGGAGAGAGTTTGCCATTCCGAATTCATACTCGTCTAGTTCTTCCCTTCTACACGACTGTAGATAACTTCCTTACACATAAAAAGATGAATTGTTATTGATATTGCCGTGGCATGGAGGAATATCAGCAGCAGAGTTGATCCAAAAAACCAAAGACTGAGATCTACGGAGAGCCATGAACGCCTACGCCAGCCGGCATGGCACTTGATGATGATGATTGCCGTGTGACGATTCTGTGTAGTCACGTCATTTTCTTCCCTTTCCCTAGCGTTTTGGTTCGGGGATTCTTTCATCATCATCATCATATATTTACGTATGTATTTTGGGAGGGGGAGGAGGGAGGAGGAGGAAGAAGAAAAAAAAAACTATGACAGTTGACAGCTCTGGAATGAAAGGAAGGCGTGTAGAAAATTTCATCTCAATCGGATGGGCCGTTCGCGAACAAATAAAGGACATACATATATATTTACATATATATTTACATACATACACTTTGTTTTATAGATATAGATTGTAGTGCATTGGATATCTTATTTCAAGAATTGATTATAGCTTGTGTTTCTTCCCTTATTATGCTGGAGCAGTTGAAGATTGTACCCAGGTATTTCTATGTTTCCGTTCTTTTAATGGTCATATTATCTATTTGTATGTGGCCAGAGCTTTTAGCCATTCCTTCTCTTGAAATTACCATATATTCTGTCTTATCTTGGTTGATAACCAGCCCCATTTTTTGAGCTTCTTCCTTTAGGTGAGTCAATATTTCCAAAGTCTTTTGTTCATTTTTCCCTATAATGTCTATATCATCTGCATAACCAAGTAGTCTGGATGTTCCTCCAATAGCACATTCCTCCTTTACCTTCCTTACAACTTTCTCTAGAGCTAGATTGAAAAGGAGCGGCTATAGTGCATCAGAATGTTTCAAGCCAGATGCTATGTGGAAAGGGTCTGATTTCCTTATATGTTACTGTATTATAAGTATCTTGCATGCATAGTCTGGTCATGTTGATTAACTGTCTTGGTATTCAAAATTCCTGCATAGCATTCCATAATCTATTCCAATGGACACTATCATAAGCCTTTTTAAAATCTACAAAAATGTTATGGAGATCTCTTTTATATTCTCAATTTTTCTCGGCTATTTGTCGTAAGATAAATATCTGATCTATTGTTGATCTGTTTTGTCTAATACCCGCCTGATAGTCACCTAATATGTCTTCTGAATATGGTTGTAGTCTATACCACGGATAGTATCTTATAGCTTGTGGACTGTAGTGATATTCCTCTATAATTTTCACAGTGGAACTTGTCTCCTTTCTTAAAGATCGGTATCAATAATGACTCTTTCCAGTCATGGGGTAATTTTTCTATCCTCCAGATGTTTATTATTAGTTCGTATAGCTTTAGATCAGTGGTTCTCAACCTGTGGGGAATTCTCTCACCCCCCCCCCCCCCTCCACCCCATGGGGGAATTTTAGGGTTTCCAGGGGGATTAAGATTATTTCAAGATCGCGTTAATACAAGAACCGATTACTTGATATTGTTTTTCCTTTCATACTTTACGGTTCTGTACGTCTCACCCTTATGAAATTCAATTTATGACGTCAGTAGATTCGCAAATCACGTTTTATATAGACGTCTAGACATGTTTTAGTATGTGTTTTTAAATTTATTTTCCATTATTACGTATACTGTGTAGGGGCATGGGTGGGATCTGTAGGTAGTAAATACGAAACGGGGGGAATGACGTTCTGAAAATATGATGAAGGTGGGCACGGGCCAAAAAAGGTTGAGAACCACTGCTTTAGATGTAATGCATGCCCGCCTGCCTTTATAAATTCAGCAGCAATTCCATCAGCCCCAGTTGCCTTATTGATTTTAAGCCGTGTTATTACATATAGGATTTCTTCAAAAACAGGTTCTTCAATTTGTGGTCCACATGTTAGATGATACCGGCCTCCCTGGCCGAGGAGTTAGCAGCTTTCTCCGTAACCCCGAATACTCTCGTGGTTGACGTGAGCGCACGAGAATTGGAGGGGTTCGAGTCGCGCCTGTGACTTATGAGATTTTGGAGCCGTCGCTCAGAAAGCAATGGCAAACTACTGAGCGTAATCTTGCCAAGAAATCAACAATCAGCTGAAAGATGCTGATGTTGACAGCGTTGTCCTGTAAAGGATATGCAAAACATTTTTAGACGTTAGTTGATGTGCCAGTTAAACAACTGATGGGGTTCATTGATTTGCAAGCAAATGACTTGTTTAAAGAGAAGTATAGAGAACGAAAACTTATCGCATTTTACCGTTGCTTAACAGATCCTGAGTTTCCGAAAATGAATAAATTTTCCGCTGGTATGGCATCTGTGTTTGGAACAACTTATATCTGTGAGTAAACATTTTCAAAAATGAAGTATGTAAAGTCAACACATCGAACGAGCTTGAATGATAAACATTTGAGAGCAATTCTTTTGACTGGATGCAACAATTCCAAACAAAACATTGATGGTATATTGAAAGCCAAATATCAGTTTTACACATCTCACTAACTTTTTTTTTTTGCTGCTTATTTTGTGAGATTCGGATATCTGCACACTAAGGTCTGATGTAGCTATCTTTTCGCTATCGACGCCTTCTTTGATAACCTGTTTAGTAAATAAATATATTCGTTTTCTTTGTGTTCTTTTGGTTTTTTTTTTAGCATTGCACGCACTCACCCATAATTAACTTACTTTTTCGTCTTTTCCCCAGAGCTTTAGTTCTAGCTTGCAAGTATTGTTAAAGTTAGTTGCATACCCTTTACAGGACGTTTGCAGTCAACACCAGTATTTTTTGCTATTGCTGATGTCTTGGCAAGTTTACGTTCGGTAGATTGACACAGCTTTCTGAACGACCGGGACCGATACCATAGTGTAAAAAACAAAGCGCAACGCGGTCTGCTGCCAAATCGCACGCAGCTGTATTTTGCACGCGGGTATACGGGATTACGAACCGCGTCCGTAAGACCTTAGCCACGGAGACGGCGGAAGTATGTACAGAATGAGTGTGCCCGCGCGGGTCATTTTGTCAGATATCCGGCCAGCTGTGGAAAAAAATGTTTGGTGACAACTGATCTATACTAACCGATTATCTCGTTGTAGTTCAAGCTCATAGTAAACAAAGAAATATCTGGAACTAAACACGATCCTTTATATTATCAGTGTATCAATTAAACTTGTCACCTCGTTATACAATCGGGTTCGAATACAAATAGTTACCATATGTCAGTCATGCCTCACTTTCTTTCAACCTGCCTATCCAAAATTCTTAATTCACTTCTAGAAGAATGCGTTACTTATTACCTTCCACAACAATACTTGACTTGGCCGTGTTGTGCACCTTCAGGTGAAGGATTTTGTGGATGTTTCCTCGCCATCTACGTAAGTATCGTCATCATCATGATTATCATTATGCCCTTGTCATGAAAATCGTAAGAGGCCACTAATGATTGTTGGCGTGATATTAGTTAAATTCATTAGTTTCATCACCACAGGTGGAAATATCATCTTATCATCATCATCGTCATCATCATCATCATCTCTATGCCATTGAAGAAGAAGAAGAAGAAGAAGAAGAAGAAGAAGAAGAAGAAGAAGAAGAAGAAGAAGAAGAAGAAGAAGAAGAAGAAGAAGAAGAAGAAGAAGAAGAAGAAGAAGAAGAAGAGGAGAAGAAGAGGAAGAAGAAGAAGAGGAAGAAGAAGAAGAGGAAGAAGAAGAAGAAGAAGAAGAAGAAGAAGAAGAAGAAGAAGAAGAAGAAGAAGAAGAAGAAGAAGAAGAAGAAGAAGAAGAAGAAGAAGAAGAAGAGAAGAAGAAGAAGAAGAAGAAGAAGAGAAGAAGGAAGGAAGAAGAAGAAGAAGAAGAAGAAGAAGAAGAAGAAGAAGAAGAAGAAGAAGAAGAAGAAGAAGAAGAAGAAGAAGAAGAAGAAGAAGAAGAAGAAGAAGAAGAAGAAGAAGAAGAAGAAGAAGAAGAAGAATAATCCGCGAACGATGGGTGACGTGCTGTACATTGTGCTGACCGCCTTTGCTCACCAGAACTTTTCCTGGTACATATTTTAGTCTCGGTTGACGTGGACACTGGCAGATTATTAACATAATCCATTGGGGGATTTCATCGCATGACCTCTTGACCACATGTTTGGCAGAGAATCATCTTAACCACTGCACTACCGTGCAGTCCGCATTTATCATATACCTATGTCTTAATCCACATCAGCGTTTGTAGATTGGACTAAAGTGTGTTACAAATTTAGCAACAAAATTGATATAATGGGTAATAATACTAGTTCATATAAGTGACATAACTGGAATGGGACATACCGATTTAATATCAACCTTATTAATTTGCAGGTAATAAAACAGAATTTCTTGGGAAATTTTAAGAAACACGCATTCGCATTAGCAATCCGCAAGCTTCGAGCACAGATTATATTGTTTAAGAACAACCTTTGTATGTAACTTTAATTCTTCTCTTCGATAATATTCTTAAGCATTTTATCTCCTAATACATATCTTACACGTATGTTATTTTGGAATTAAGCTTTATCAATTCCCTGCAAAGTTCAAAGTGCATATTTAATTTCTCGTTCTTGACTTAGGATATAAATTACAAATAACTCTGAGTATATTCGCCCCATGGCGTGGGACACTGGTAATAGGGAAAGCTAATCCACACAATTCAGCCCAGTACTACCAGAAGTAGTGTGTATGGACTACGCTTAAGTTCAACGCGATCGAACACAAATAACGAAAAATGCGCTTGATCTGGCAAGGATGCAGAGGCGGTCATTCAAACAGCAAACTCTAATCACCACATTGCTGTCCACTAACACTGGCAGACAGGCCTTGGTGGACCTCAATGAGCTGAAAGGCATATAGTGTAACTAAGAGGACTTTAAAAACAATAAAATCAATTAAACCAACAGCAGTCAGTTTTAGTGAGCATCACCATGGAGTTCAAGCTGAAACTAACCATTGTGGTAGTGACAGCCGTCGCCTGCATATTATTACTGATCATTGCGGTCTTGAACATTGGGAGCTATTCTTGCCTGAACAATACACAAAGCACGGGCCGACAGTCAGGCCAGCTACGTCGGCCCTCAACAAGTCTCAATGGTGGACACTCAAAACAATCTCTGGTGCTAACTAGACGTCAAAAGGAAGTGTGAAGACCCACACAAAACACCACCGCAAGATGTGGACCAAGGGGAAGCGTCCACTTAAATTCTGGTGCTTTGATGTAAATAAAAATATATCAAAGTGTAGTTACTGCATTTGATATTGCCAGGGTCACTGGAAAATGTGGTCACCTGGATGACACACAGTGGCGAGGCCACCGGGGAACAGCGAGCCTTATTTGTTTTTTTAGAAGGCCTATTGGTTAATCGGCCTCTGTGGCTGAGGGCTTGCGAACGCGGTTTGTGAGCCCGTACACACGGGTTCCAAACACAGCGGTGCTGTTTTTTTCGAAAATAGGTATAACAGCCGGTCGTTCAGAAAGCAATGACAAACTACTGAACGTAAAATTTGCCCAGGAATCACGAACAGCGAAAATGCCGGCGTTGACTGCTGCGCCCTGTGAAGGACATGCAACTTAATTTTTGTTATTGGTCAAGATTAAAGTGTAGAACTTAATCACACACACAGTCGACTCGACGCGCTATCGAGATCATATCGCAATCGGATAACGCAGAGGACACCTAGCGTTAAAAATGCCGTGCAGAGACATGCGCTATATGCAGCCGGGAAGAAGAAGGCAGAGGCGAGGAAGGTCGCTACGACTGCTGTTCCCTATCTACGCACAGCAGCCCCGCTCATACACCAGCTGAAATCGTTCCCGTCGCTGAAGAAACCACTACTGAAGCCAGCAGCAGCCGGGAAGAAGTTCTCAACAGTATGAATGTGATGCAACCCAATCTACCAGAGACCTCCACACAGGAGGCAACAAAAACAACAACAACTGAGGACTTCACCGGCAAATTACTGTTAAAACAGACAAGCGTGGGAGAAGCCAAGCTGTCAGCGCTACAAACAGACAAGATAATCAGTCTGTTGAAAACGAGCTGGGAAGAAACAACATCTACCAGCTGCGCAAGACACCTGATGGAGTAGTGGTATCCATCAACAAAAACCCAAAGACCACAACACTTATGCAGAAGATTGCACGGGGATAGAAGGCCGATATCAAGCTTCACCACGGCATCTTATTGGAAGCCACCCGGCACCGCACAAGTAAACGATGGGTCATTAAACGAGTCAAGGCCCATCTCACCATCGACCAGATCAGGGAGATGCTGACGAAGGGAGAACAAGAAACTCAAGATCACCAGTGCTGAGAGGATCATCGGCAAGAATAACATCCCCTCCACAGTCGTCATTGTAACATCGGAGGACCGATTGATCCTTAAATTCATCAGATGGGAAAGGAGAGACCAAGTTCCAGTGCACTACATACCGAGAGTGCTGCAGTTCTCTAAGTACTAGAAGTTTTGGCACACTTGTGCCATCAGCAAGAGTGAGGTGGAGGTATGCAGATACTGATCTTATCCATATAGTCAGTGCCAGCATGAAAAGATCGACAAGGACTTCAGGAGGCCTAATACTAACAGAAAATGCGCCAACTGCCTCGGCAACCACGACGCCAGGTACCTCGGCTGCCCCTGCCACCAAGACAGCAAGGAAGCCATGAAGATTGCCATCAGATCCAACCTACTATGTAAAGAGGTAGGAGGCAGTGCGAGGTAACCAATCGACTCCCACAAAGCGACAAAGCGCAACTGGAAGGCCAACTGAAGGACCTGCGATCAGAGTTCAACAGCATGGAGGAAAAACGACAAGACGCAAGAGACACAGATAACAGCGGCTCAGCGCATCCTGAACGAAACGAAGCAAGTTCAGCAGATTGAGCAGGATGTCGCTCGAATGGCTGCTATAAAGGCTGATACTCAAGATAAAGCTAATAAAAATACATCAAGCGAGAGACAAGACAAAAGGAACTCTACAAACGATAATAGACTTGCTCAATGCAGAGCCAGAAGCACTCGAACCAGAAGATGCAAGAGCACAGACAAATGAAGAAGACTACCGAGACCAAGACCGAGGGTGTGGGGAGGCCATGGAACGATATCGGTCCCCACCAAGATCGAAGTGACGAACACCGAGGAGATTCGAAGACAAGCCAAGACGGGGAAATAGGAGGAACACCAGAAGTGACGACAACTGGTAAAGCTCCCTGAAAGAAACAGCACCATATGACGGGGTGGGTACATAACAACTCCAGGCCTCAACAAGTGCGCGACTCTGTCCAAACATGTAAAACCTCATCAAGAAAGTAATAAACACAATCAACCCATCAGAAGCCGGGAAGCAGCCCAAAGTATGAAAGACAAACTACAAGCTACACCACACATACCCCAATTATAACCAAGTTGAAAACTCGAAGGTTGAAAGGGGGTATTCGTAACAAAATTTGGATTGGATTGTATTGCACTTGATCTGGTCAGGGAGCAGATGCGATCAAGAAAACGTTAAACTCTAATCGCTGTCCACTAAAACTGGCAGATGGACTTTGGTAAACCACAATGGGTCGAAAAGCACATAGTGGGACTAAGAGATCTTTAAAAATGTTTTAATGGAAAGAATATATTAATATGAATCATGTCTAAACAGATTCAAGAGATCAATGACTTTCTGCTCACAAGATGCCAAATTTGTTGAGATCAAGAAGAACAAGGACAATATCAAGTTCAAGGTGCGTTGCAGCAGAACTTGTACACATTGATGATCTAGGGCAAAGAAAAAGTCGAGATGCTGAGACAGTCATTGCCACTTGGCCATTCCGTCAAATAACTTAAGTGAAACCAATGAATGACGAAAACCAGACACATACATATATGTTCGTTTTAACTGGAACTAAATTAGGAAATAAGAAGACATGGTTTCAAAGAGTTAGTATTTTATCATCTAGGGAAACGATTGTTTGGTCTTAGCTCAAGCTTAGTCAACACAGACATAATTGGAGCTAAACACGATTCTCTGTATTATTGGTGAATCAATTAAACTTTGTCACCGTGGTATACATTCGGGTTCCAACACAAATAGTGTTTCTGTCAGCCAGTTATACCTCACTTACTGGTGTGAGATTGGCTATTACATCTCTTCGAAAACTGTGGAAACAAAAAATCTAATCACCCTCACAAAGTGTTTGACGTGAGTTCCTTGAAGCCTATGATCAACTGCCGGACTAAAGCTGACCACGTCATCCACCGAGTGCCGATTAGTCTACAAACTATAGATTCAGCACCATGTGCGCTTTGTGTCTTCACTGTGTTAAAGAGTAATTATTGTTTTATTTACCTTAGGAACTCGATGAGTGATGTGGTCTATAATATAATTTGTTGGTCTATAATTCATTTGCTCCACAGAAAAATTCATAATAATGTTTTAGTCTAGGTTGACCTGGAAGCCCTGCATAAGTGTTACAACAATTCGATAAGGGATTTGAACACAGTGAAAAACAAGTCGGCAGCTCAGCGTACCAGCCACTGCGCTAGCGTCGGCTCCACAATTATCATGTGCCCAGGTCTTAATCTAGGAATTGCATGTGTAGACTAAACAACATGCTGTTACACATTTAGCAACAGTAAAATTATAATGGCCGGTCTCCCTGGCCTAGGGATTAGCGTCTTTCTCCGTAATCCCGTATATTCTCGTGAGTAACGTGACCTGTGCGAGAATCGGTAGCGGTTCTCGCCGCGTCGACAACTTAGGGGTATGTGAGCCGGTCGATCAGAAAGCAATGGCAAACTACTGAGCGTAATCTTGCCAAGAAATCAACAATCAGCTAAAAGATGCTGATGTTGACATCGATTTCCTGTAAAGGATATGTAAAAACAAAAAAAAAAAGTTATAATGGGATATAATACTATTCATCAT
The DNA here is from genome assembly GCA_014155875.1 of Cepaea nemoralis. NCBI lineage: Eukaryota > Metazoa > Mollusca > Gastropoda > Stylommatophora > Helicidae > Cepaea > Cepaea nemoralis. The sequence goes on from JACEFZ010012903.1 coordinate 20,104, forward strand.
AAGGGAAATAATTGAAATGGAACTTTTTGCTTTAATATCACTGTTTATTATTTTTCCTGTAATAAAGCATAATTGCTGGGAAACTTTAAGAAACATACTTTTATGTTTAGTTAGTTAGTTAGTTAGTCGACAGATCATCCTCGTTGCACATCGGACCATTCAGTCCATAAGTGCTCGGATCCCCTCCTCAGCAAATCCCGCAGCGTGTAGCGGCTAACGACGCCAGTTCTGTGTTGGTTTATCAATCTTCTTTGGCTTCCTGCGTAGTGTTCTTGTTTGGCCACCCCTCTTTTAATTTGCTGCTCTCGCAGTCTGGCCATTGTTGTAGATTCACAGTCATCACTTGGTTCTTGCAAAAGTCTCACTTCTCGTAGAGCATTCAGAATGTCAGCCTGGTCCATGGCGCGTCCGCTCTCCACAGTAGCCTCACCTGCGAGCTTGTCAGCCCGCTCATTTCCTTGTACTCCCGCATGACCTGGCACGAAGATGAAACTAATCTTTGCCAGCCGAGACCGCTCCAGAGGCAGCAACCATTCTCTTCGGATCGACCCCTCCTCTATCCTCTTGATCATGTTCATTGAGTCGCTAAGGAAACAAGCCCTAGTGAATGTCTGTGTCTCGAGCCATGTTATTGCTTTACTTACTGCCATGACTTCCATGGTCAGCTACTTTTATGTTTGTAATCCTGCAAGCTCAAGGCACAAGTTTATTTTATTTAAAACAATCTTATCACATAATTTTAATTCTTCAGTACGTTATGGATAATATTCTAAAGCATTTTGACTTCTAATAAATAGCATATATGTCTGCTATTTTACAATCACGGTGCATATATTGTAGAAGCTTGTTTATCCTATTTATGGCAGGCACATAAACGTGTGCCTTTTAACCTGAAATACATTAGGATAGTAATAGACATGGTTTAGTGAGTTAGTAGTTAACGATCTAGGGTAACTGATTGTCTAGTCTTAGCACAAACTCATAACCAATCAGGAAATATTTGGAACTAACTACGATCCTTATATTATTAGCATATCAATTAAACTTGTCACCTTGCCATACACTCGGTTTCGAATAAAAATAGTGTTACTATCTGCCAGTTATACAAGTACTAACTTTCTGTTCTTCTGCCTACCTAACTTTCGTAATTAACGTCTAGAAGAATGAAATACTTACTAAACCGCAAAAATATCAATTTTTGATTTTAGACCGTGGTGTGCACTTCCTGTTGTAGACTTTTGAGGATGTTTTCTTCGGACGAGTAGGGGCGGGATCTTCTGCAAAGTGCATTGCTGCAGGGTATTATGCCTTCCACACTGGTTAAATTAATTAGTTCTATCACCACCCAAATAAATATTATTATTATTATCAACATCATCATCATCCCCTTGCCATGAATGTCGTAAGAGGACACTAATGATTGTTGGCGTGAGATTGTCTATTCCATCTTGTCGTAAACTTTAGGAACAATTCCCAATCAACCTCACACAGGGCTTGACGTGTGTTGCTTGAGGCCTATGATAAATTGCCAGCCCGAAGCTGACCACGTCATCCAGCGGGTGCCGATTATTCTACGAAATAGACTAACTATGTTAACACTATGGTGTATTATACAAGATGAGAATGATAATGATGATTCCGAGATAGGCATGGCAGTATCTATGAGAGTTAAGACGTGGCAAGGTTCGAGCAGCCTCCCGAAATCGGGTTCAGGGAAGCCAGATCTGTAATTTGAGTTTACTCACCTATGTCCCAGGCCTAAAGGCATCCCGTTGTTAAGGTGTGATAGCAGGTTCCCCTCACCCCAGGGAGTGCTGTGACACAGCCCCATGTGCGCTGTGACATAACTATGTTAGAGGGTCATTGTTTACCTTAATATGATCCATCAGGAGATGCATGACAGAAGAAGAAGAAGAAGAAAAATCGACAGTTGATAGGTTATGAGGTCTATGATTCTTTGTGCCCCAGAAGACTTCCTGATCCATGACACATGAGGTCACGGAACTCAGTCGGTCCGCCTCGGGATGTTTCAGTTTTGGGGAAATATCCGTTGAGACATCGGACAGTCGGGTGAAGAAAATTACTAGTCAAAGGGAAAGAACCAGGAATTTAACACAACCAAACCAGAGTCGTTGCTCGCCCTTTAAGAAGATTCCAGCACTTGGGTGGCGGAACAGGTTTTCGGACACTACGGACTGCGCATGTCTGACGCAGCCGCAGTAGATCGCCCCGGCACAAAGGATCAGTTGGGAACGAAGTTTGCTGGCAGGCAGGCGACATTGTGGCCTAGTGCTAAGTGATAGAGAGCGGGACAACGTGTCTTGATGAGGGTTGAAGACCTTTGACATCATGACCAGTTGCAGTGACAACGCTTCTCTTATCCACTGTCGTACTGTTTGTGTGAAGGTATGTGTACAACCTTTTTTCTTAACTAGTGCGGTTTAGGTGATTCGAATTATGAGTTTTCGCTGACGCGTGTACTGACCGTCGCGAGGAATGAGGTCACGTGTGAACATTGGTAAGCTTGTGTTTTACGACTGTAAATTAAGCCTGTGTCAAACACGTGTGTACCAGCATTGTACTGCTAAGATATTTCATAGGTTAGCAGCGCGCGGATTATTTGCAGCTCCTGTTGATCGGGAAAATCGGGTTCAGGGAAGCAAGACCTGTAATTTGAGTCCACACATGGCCAACTTTATAACCTCGATCGTCGGCGTGGCCAGCGTGGCCGAACCATTACCCACAGCGCTACCGGAATTAGATTAAGGAGTCGCTTCGGATATATCGAGTGATATATCGATGAACTCGGGCGGGTGCGACGAATTGAATGCATCGGTTGGCCGAAACCTCCGAGGTCGTTTCAAGATCGTACCAAGAGTCGAACTTCGGATCACATGTTGGGGCGATCACGGGCTTTCTTCTTTGTTTTCCTCACATCTGTCTTTTAATTAGTTTCCCTCGACGGAATACCAGCTTAATATATAGTGGATTCCTGAGAGGGAGATAAAGGGAGAAGGGACCGTTGCGACACCATTTTTCATATTGGACATGACACCGTTCTAAATGCCCCAGCCTGGGACCAGGGAGGGGGAACGGGGTGTGGATTTCTGCTACAAGGGGATCACCCTGTATATTTAATTTGATCTAATGGATTGTACCTACGGCCTGGTACGACATCAGCCGTGGCGGATAACCGGAAGGGGGTTGAGGAAGTACTACCATCGACCCTCCTTTAGGGCCCTTCAATGTATAAGTACAACTAACTCACTAACCATATATGTTATCTAGCAATGTTTGAGCAGAGACCCATATCTCAGACACTGACCTTGGCCCAGCCCTCCGTTCATCTGGGAAAGAGGATGCAGGTGGAAAGCTGCCGCGTTGGTTCCAGGTCCAGCCTTTCCTCGACCGTTCCAGTAGCCAATGAAAGAGTGCGGCCATTATGGGAAGGGTCCACACGTCTGAGTAAGAGGGACCTAAGTGTATCTGCTGTGTGTAAGTCTGATTCATGGTGCATGCGTGTTATCATCTACAGGTTCTACATTGATGAGAGCAGAGCGACGGTCTGGGGACGAGTCCAGTGATCCGGACTATGGCGAGAGCCGGTGTTAGCAGCTTGTAAGTCCACCAACACAGCGAGAAGTACTTACCATCGAGAGTTACGTTTCAGTATGGGCTCCGGCTAACTCATCGCCCACTCCAGGTCTGATATCTCAGGTTGTTTGCCATGACAGCACCCTATTGCCTTGTTCGTTACTTCACCAGACAAGAATCTGGATGTTATTAGTGTCCCAGTTGTGATCCCGACTGACTGCCTTCATGCCAGCTATCTATGTTGTCTTCTCTACCAAGTGCCTGGTACCATGTGGTGCATGATATTGTGGAAGAACCATTTTCTGCTTTGAACTCTATCTACAGTGCCACGTTTCAGCGAGGGAGGTATCTGTGCTGTGATATCTGCTCTATGAGTCGGATGATCTGCGCGGGGTGCATAGACAGTTGGGACTGCTACTACCATTGAGTGAGAGATCACCCTCTCGTTATACCCGCAGTACCATCGATACTTCCAGACGCTTCAGAGGAGTGTCCTAGTTCCTCAGCAACCCGAGAGACAGTATTTATCTCTACCCTAAGGTGGTCCAGACTTCAGTAACGTCATCCACCAATGGTCCCAAGTATCAGTGAGTCGACTCGCCAGCCATCCTGTCCAAGTGGAGAAACCTATACCTGGCGGGAGGCCTGATATACATGGTGAGCGTGTCCGATTTACCCGATAGTGTGAGACTTGAGGCCCTGACGATGATGACAATTTCTCCGGTAAGCTGCTCGAACCTTGCCACGTTTTATCTCTCATAGATACTGCAAGGCCTATCTCGGAATCATCATTATCATTCTCATTCATCTTGTTGGAACGCAAATTAATCCTCCTCACGACGCATGACGGCAGAAGTGGAAGATGATGATGATGATGATAGATATGGTTTAGTGAGTTAGTATTAACCATCTAGTGCAGTGTCGCCAAACTACGGCTGGAGGGCCGGATCCCGCCCGCGACGTCAGTTCATCAGGCCCGCCGACGGTATTTGAATTTGCTTGATAAAACGCATGGAACACAAGACGTTGTGATACAACTTAAAGTTAAATATTATGTTTAGAATACTAGGAGATCTTTACAAGTGCCGCGACCTCCTGGCTACATTGTGCCAATGCTGGTGTTGACAGCGATGTCCTGAAAAGGATTTGCGAAAACAAAAATACATTTGGGTGCGAATACAAATAGTGTTACTATCTGCCAGTCATACCTCACCTTCTGCCCTCCTGCCTCACTAACATTCCTGATTTACTTCTAGAAGAATGAGTTACTTATTATCCCTTCTACTACATCAATATTTTACTCGACCGTAATGTATACTGTCAGTTGTAGGCTTTTGAGGATGTTTTCCTCGGTCAGAGGGGGGAGTTCCTTCTGTAAAGGACATTGCTGCGTGATGATTATGTTTTTCAAACTTGTTAAAATCATTACTTGGAATACATGACAAACAGGTCGGCAGCAAAATGTACTATCGACTGCGCTGGCTTGGGTTCCACAGTTATCACGTGTCCGTGTCTTAATCCGGGAACAGAATATGTATAATAAATACCAGGACAGATTTGTTGGCAAACATGTAGTGAAATAACGCTAACAAACTTGTTTTACAGTAATGCATGTCAGTTCGGGTGACGATACAAGGCGTATCCAGATTTGTATGGAAGTAGGTGCAATGTGTACTGTTAGTTAAAACATAGAATTTACATAGGCTATCCATACATCCTGTGCCATACTGGAAAGCGTGGGCGGTCATGACTCACCATTTCACTCGATCATCAAAATCGTGGATCAGCTCAGTGTTCCTGTGTCGACCATATCTTGTAGCCAAGCCATCCAGGTATTTACTTCTCAGACTTCACCATAGTCTGTTCCCTTCGATCTTGCCAGTTGTCAACAAGTTCTCAAATTCATTTCTTCTCATAACATGCCCAAAAAATTTGACTGTCTACGTCTAATTTCTATAATCAATTTACGATTTTCGTCGGTTTCCTGTAGTACTTAGTCATTGGTTTTCCAGTCTGTCCATGGTATTCTTTGCATTCTCCTCATAAACCACATTTCCACAACCATCAGATGTTTTTCAGCTTGACTGCTCATTGTCCAAGTTTCACATTCATACAAAAGTACAGGCTCTGTGTAGCACCTCATCAAATGCTACTTTCGCCATGTCGATTCTTGTTCTAATGTCTTCAAGGCATCTCCCATCAGATGTTGTGACTGTTCCGAGATAATTGTACCGATTAACTTGTTCAAGAATATTCCCATTTGCTTGTATATTACATTGTGGTATTTCGTTCTTCCTAGTGACGACCATAATCTGTGTCTTTTTACAAGTTAATTCTAATCCCAGTTGTTCACTGTGTGCAACAACCGCATCTACTAATTGGTGCAGATCCTGCTCATTGTCTGCAATCAATACTATATCATCTGCATATCTAATGTTATTGATGTTTCGTCCTCTAATGCTGATTCCATTCATATCGTCTATATTTCTGAAAATATTTTCACTGTATAGGGAAATTAAAAAGATCTGGAGACATTACACATCCCTGCTTAACACCTCTCTTAATAGGCTGATATTGTCCCACTTCATTACCAATCCTTATATCAGCTTGTTGTTTCCAATATATGTTGTTTATAAGTCTAATGTCTTTCCCATCAATTTGTAGATCTGCAAGCATATCTACCATGTTGACATGGTTTACTCTATCGAAAGCCTTTGTGTAGTCAATAAAGCAAAGATGTATATCTTTTTTTCAAGGATATACATCTTTGCTTTATTGACTATAAAAAGGCTTTTGATAGAGTTAGACATAACAACATGGTGGATATGCTTGCAGATCTAAAAATTGATGGGAAAGACATTAGACTTATAAAAAACATATATTGGAAACAATAAGCTGCACTAAGGATTGATAATGAAGTGGGACAGTATCAGCCAATTAAGAGAGGTGTTAGGCAGGGATGTGTGATGTCTCCAGATATTTTTTCCCTATACAGTGAAAATATTTTCAGAAATGTAGAGGATATAAATGGAATCAGCATTGGAGGACGAAACATCAATAACATTAGATATGCAGATGATACAGTATTAATTGCAGACAATGCGCAGGACCTGCAACAATTAGTAGATGCGGTTGTTGTACACAGTGAGCAACTGGGGTTAGAATTAAATTGTAAAAAGACTCAGATTATGGTCGTCACTAGGAAGGAAGAAGTGCCACAATGTAATATACAAGTAAATGGAAATATTCTTCAACAAGTGAATCGGTACAATTATCTTGGAACAGTCATAACATCTGATGGGAGATGCCTTGAAGAGATTAGAACAAGAATCGCCATGGCGAAAGTAGCCTTTAGCAAGATGAAAAACATTCTGACCAATAAAAGTATGTCAATTGAAACGAGAAAAAGAGTGTTGAGGGGATACATAGAGCCTGTTCTTTTGTATGGATGTGAAACTTGGACAATGAGCAGTCAAGCTGAAAAACATCTGATGGCTGCAGAAATGTGGTTTCTGAGGAAAATGCAAAGAATACCATGGACAGACAGAAAAACCAATGACCAAGTACTACAGGAGACAAATGAACATCGTAAACTGATTAGAGAAATTAGACGTAGACAGTCAAAATTTTTTGGACATGTTATGAGAAGAAATGGATTGGAGAACTTAGTGACAACTGGCAAGATCGAAGGGAATAGACCAAGGGGAAGACCGAGAGGAAAATACCTGGATAGCTTGGCCACATGGCATGGACGAGACAGAAACACTGAGCTGATCCACGACTCTGGTGATCGAGTGAAATGACGAGTCATGACCGCCCACGCTTTCCGGCATGGCACATGATTTATTGATTGATTACATCATCATCTCTATACTATTGAAGAAGAAAAAGCATTAGTAGCAGAAGAAGAAGAAGAAGAAGAAGAAGAAGAAGAAGAAGAAGAAGAAGAAGAAGAAGCAGAAGCAGAAGCAGAAGAAGAAGAAGAAGAAGAAGAAGAAGAAGAAGAAGAAGAAGAAGAAGAAGAAGAAGAAGAAGAAGAAGAAGAAGAAGAAGAAGAAGAAGAAGAAGAAGAAAAAGAAGAAGAAGAAGAAGAAGAAGAAGAAGAAGAAGAAGAAGAAGAAGAAGAAGAAGAAGAAGAAGAAGAAGAAGAACTTTCTAATGAGGTATTTGAAAACCTCTTCTGTTTTTTTTTGCCTTGACAAAGTTTTTCTTGAGACCCAGCTTAATTTACCTTTCCCCTATACATTTTTTGAGAATTGCACATTGCCGTATGGTACTTTTAGCCTATTTTGACGATCGGAAACCGAATTGTAGACTTTGTATTTTATGCTTAGGAAGTTAGGCTACTATTACTAATCATAGTATAGCCTGTATGGAAAACATGACATAAAAACTTTATTCAAATTAAATACATATGTAATAATTCAGCACTCAGTCTCAGCGATCAGCCACATGCCCACATTTATTAAGATCGATTCCCTAAATTGGATCTCCTGTCACAAAACACTTGAACTACTTCACTTTTTACTTCCCTGGTGATGAATTCTTGTTCTATACTGACTAAAGCAAGGCTAGTCAGTAGTTCTTGTAACATAGAAGACCTAAGGTGTGTTTTTATTAATTTCAATTTTGAAAATGACCTTTCACAACTTGCGATTGAAAATGCTATGGTCAGTAGTAGTCTATATGCAACTCACATCGTCGGAACACATCCCTTCCAAACTATAGTAACGACACTAGAACATCTTTAGGATCGGGCAGAACTGTATCACCTCCAGCTTGAAAGAGCATCACAGAGTAAATTATTCCATCATATAACTGAACGGCCTTCACATCATTATCATAATAGCGTTCAAAGTCTGAACATTCCTTCTGTAATTTCTCTCTTTCTTTTTCATCTGCAATTGCGACTGCGACTGAATATAAATTCAAAAGAAATGGAAATCGGTCTCTGAGTTCTTGAAGGCGAACATTGCGGTCTTCAATTTCCGTTTTCAATCTGTTCATGATCTCTACCATTACTCTATTTATTTCTTGCTGTGCGTCAATCCAGTATCTCGTGCTGATTCGCCAGCCGTCATTCTTCTCTTGTTCAGTTCAATTGCAATTCCCCATTTCTCACAATATTCGTCTAGCTGAATGCATTGCATTGTGGCTAATTTCGTCAGTTTTCAAACTCAAGATTTGCACAAGCCCCTTTAGATCACAAGAAGCTTCATGGAACCCCATTGTCGGATCCTGCAAACAGTTTTGTCACTTTCTCTATTGACGCTAAAATCGGGTACGAAAAATGTAAAAACGATGTAAACGAAAATTGTTGAATAGAGTTCAGAAGCGAACCTGCATCTCATTTGGTTTCCCTAGAAAATTCTCCTTCCTGCAGGTGTTCGAGGCTGGCAATAACGTTGTCCAACTCCGCGTGGATTACTTGCACAGTGTCATGGCGAGAACTCCATCGTGTATCACATTGTCTTTTGACAGTTCGAGATGTAAATGATTTTAAGATCTCCCAACGGGAGGTAGATGAAGAAAAAAAAAAGTAAATAGCTTTTCCAAAACTCCACAAAATGTAACGACAACAGGTTGCATCTCACTTGCATGGACACGGGCCAAATCGAGGTTGTGGTTCTCGCAATTCACAAACACATCTTTTGGGTTAATGTCAAGAATTCTCTGTTGGACACCTACCCTCGCTCCAGTCATAACTGCAGCATTATCATATGCTTGACCACGACAGTCATTGATGGCAATGATATCTTCCTCTAATTTATTAAGAATTTCCGTTACCAAGCTTAATGCATCTTTCTTGTTGACTTGGAAATATCCCAGAAATACCTCCTTTATTTCTACCTTTCTATTGTCATCATCAATAGTGAACATAACGTAGAATTTATACTAGTTATTAGTACTTACACTACGGCATACGATTAGTATGATACGAAATTAGTCCGTCAATACAAGCGCAAGAGATGTCACTGGGCCAACGCCAATCGCCTAATTGGATTCTCTCCCCCCCCCCCCCCCCCCCATCCCGGCTGGACGCCCGGGGCCGTCGCATCCCCTGAACCTCCCTTTGCACGCCACTGGAAGAAGAAGAAGAAGAAGAAGAAGAAGAAGAAGAAGAAGAAGAAGAAGAAGAAGAAGAAGAAGAAAAAGAAGAAGAAGAAGAATAAGAAGAAGGAGGAGAAGGAGGAGGAGGAGGAGGAGTAGAAGGAGGAGGAGCAGCAGCAGCAGCAGAAGAAGATGCAGAAGATGCAGCAGCGGGAGGAGGAAGATGAGGATAAGGAAAAGAGCAAGACATTGAGCAGTAGATGGGTGATGTGGTCTATATTTTACCGGCATACTTTGCTCAGAATATTTCCAGGTACATATATTACTCTCAGTTGACGTGGAAGCCCTAGCAATTTGTTAAAACAATCCTATGGGAGACTGGAACACATGACCATCGAGTCTGTAGGGAAACGTACTAGCCGCTGCGCTATCGTGAAGTCTACAGTTATCAATTATGTACCCATGTCTTAACCCTTCACAGCGTGTAGATTAGACAAAACTGTGTTACACATTTAGCAACAATAAAGATATAATGGGAGATAATACTATTTCGTATAAGGGACATAATAATCTTATATAAGACAATTATCTATGTCATTTAACATTTATTAGTTATTATATAATTAAAGATAATTGCTTTGGGAAATTTAAGAAACACGATTTTGCAAGTTTATTCCACAGGTTATTTTCTTAAACTAAAATTTCTTCATGTAAATTTAATTCTTTATTACCTGTTAAATAATATTCCTAAAGTATTTTATCTCCTAAGTAAATATCTATATATCTATGTTTTGGCGATTTATTTCACTGATAACACTGTGATTGATTATTTAATCTTTTGCAGGCACATAAGTGTGTCTTTAAACTGGAAATAAATTAGGAAACAGACGAGAACCAAGTAGGTGGGTGTTGTTGGAAAGTATGGTACCAGATACGGTACCTCACTTAGAAAGAATGCGAGGAAGATGGAAGTTACACAACACTGTACCTGCACATATCCCATCTGTGGAAATGAATTCACGAAGAGAAAGGCTGTCTCATTTGGAAATGTAGCAGAAGTTCCAAAACTGTTGCAGAAGGTACCTGGGTCGTTTACTCGACCACTGTTGCTGCACAAGTACGAAATGTCATCCATCGTTTCAGAGAAATGAAAGAGATTTAAATCTCCTTGATTGTTTTTGTTTTTTAATTTAATTGCAGCCACACAAATGTGTGTCTTTTAATTAAAACTAAATTAGGAAGGAGAACAACATTGTTTAATGAGTTAGTATTTAATCATCTAAGGAAGCCGATTATCTGGTCTTAGATGAAGCTTATAGTAAACGAAACAATAATACTTGGAGTTAAATATGGTTCTCTTTATTATTAGTATATCGATTAAAATTTTCACCTTGGTATACATTCGAGTTCGAATACAATTAGTGAGTCTATTAGCCAGTCATACCTCACTTTCTGCCCTCGACTCTACCCACCATTCTTGATTCACTTCTAGAAGAATGCATTACTTATTAACCCACTGCGATATCAATATTTGACTCCGCCGTTTTGAATACTGTCAGTTGTAGGCTTTTGAGGATGTTTTCCTCGGGCAGATAGGGGAGGGACTTTCTGCAAAGGACGTTACTGCATGGTAATGATGTTTTCCACACTGGTGAAATTCATTAGTTCCATCATCACCCAGATAAAGATTACACTAGTCAACAGCTAAAATGTACCGGCTATGAAAATATCTGATCTTAACTAATATTGGTGTGATGATGACGAAACTGACATTAAAAATATTGATTGACTCTAGTTTTTAAGATATATACTACAAGTTTATTTAATTACGGTCAATGTGTGTGTGTGTGTGTGTGTGTGTGTGTGTGTGTGTGTGTATATATATATATATATTATATATATATATATATATATATATATATATATATGTGTGTGTATATGTGTGTGTGTGTGTGTGTGTGTGAGACGCAGCTGTTGGGGCGTTTGCATACAGCCCCTCTGCAATACGTCTGGTACCATATGGCGATTGACCTACCAGTTCACGAAGTGCCAGAATCATTTTCACCTGCTTCCACTGATGAAGAAGAGGACATTGATCATCCTGAATCATCAACCTCAAGCAACCCAGTCTTTGAGCAAACTGCATCCACTAAAGCACACGCACTAACCGAAAGTGAACTGAATAATCTTGTAAGAGATCTGAATTTATCGAAGAACAAGGCGAAACTTATGGGTTCCAGATTGCAAAAGTGGAATCTCCTGGCTGAAAATGTTAGAATTTCTGTGTAGAGGAACCGTCAAACACCGCTTATTACATTCCTTGTTAAAGCTGGTGACCTCTCTGTGGGCCTCAACATTTCTGGTGTAATGGCAACCTTCAAAATCAATTAATTAATTAAATCATTCATTCAGTAGCATGTCCTTTGCAGAAACTCGCTCCCATAACAACCTTCCGGAAAACTTCTCGATCACAAGCAAAATGTCCCGAGTCCGATACATCCATCTGGATATTATCCGCCACACCATGCAACCATCTTCTCTTTGGCCTTCCTCTTTCTCTCTTCCCAGGCATTTACCCCTCGATTATTGTTCTCTCCAGTTAGTTAGTTAGTTAGTTAGTTAGTTAGTTAGTTAGTTAGACGCGGCTCCAACTTCACGGCAACGGATCGTCCCTATTATGCTCCGTTCCTGTGTCAGTGAATATCACACAAAATGCTCCTCAATGCCCAATGTGAACAATGATATAGACAGGAGTCTCGGCAAGCCAAACAGCCCGCACATGTACTCTGTTCATAATAACGCCGTCAGAAAGTCCATCTGTCCGATAGATATCTGGTTGATCCTGCCAGTAGTCATATGCTTTGCGAACTGTTGAGGCTCAGCCCTAGATAAGGAGATTTGCTCGCAACCTAGACGAGCATTATCTTCTGCGGGTGGAATCTCGTTGGCGGCATGAGTGTGTGGTCTGTTCTGGCGGTTAGTCCGTCTATCCGATGGATATCTGGTTGATCCTGTCAGTAGTCATACGCTTGTCGTAAGGGTTTGAAGGTACTCGTAGGGTTTGCTCCTTAAGGCTACCATCTGTTTCGAGAGCAAACACATGCAGGGATAACTGGCATGTGGCAGCCTAACGTCACTGCACCTGTGTCAGTCTCCGGTCGTCCTGCTAGTCTTGCCACTAGAATCAGATGGACGCAGGTGAGAGAGTTAGGTTGACGAAGTTGCGCAATCACTTCCTCACTATAATCCAAACCATAGCGCAAGTCATTCTTCATCCAAATTACTGGATGTAATAAATGGTCTTCTTTATTCGTGATGGACGAACATCCATAACACAAAAGTCCTCCATGAAAAATACAGTTCATCGTCGATTGAATCGGCAGTCACCAGAAAGACTTCATTGACCCGGGTTTTATTCCATATGGCTCGGTCTCTTTCCTCAGGGTGACCCGCCTCTTGTTCTCTCCAAACTCTCATGACGTTTCAAGTGACCAAAATATATCAATTTTCTTTGTTTTATTGTCTTTAATAGCCAACCCTCTTCAATATTCAGCTCTTGAAGTATGGATGCATTTGTTCTTTTCTTTACCCAAGATATTTTAGAACCCGTCTATAACATTTATATTCAAAGGCATTTAAGCACTGTTCAGCTTGTTTAGTAAGTGTCCAGGTCTCACAGGCGTATGTTGCAATGGAAAAGATGCATGCTCTTAAACATCTAATTTATGTAGTTCTATCTGTTCCACTCCTTAATTTATTCAGTTGTGTTAATCTTTGAAAAGCAATTGATAGTCGTCGTTTCATTTCTTTCATTGTGTCACCATTGTTGGCAATCAATGACCCAAGATATTCGAAATTTTCCACCACCTTCAATCTTTCCTCATTAACATATATTTCTTTCTCCATAGTAGTTTTATCTGTTTGCATTATCTTTGTATTTTCTCTGTTAAGATATAAGTTGTGATATTCACTATTTCTTTGGGTTGATGTAATTAGGTTTTCTATACCATTCTGTGATGTGGATAGTAATACTGTATCATCAGCATATCGAATCTCTGGAATTTCATGACCACCGATATTCAGGGCATCAAAATGAATTACAAAAAGGTAATGTAGAACCTTGTAATTGATTCATCCAAGACGAGTCTTAAAGCTGTTTTCTTGAATAATGGTAATGTGTTACAATCAATTCCAGTTGGTCACGCAGTTCATATGAAAGAAACGTATGAAAACATTAAGCAGCTTTTGAAGTGTATAAGCTACGATCATCATCATTGGTCACTTTGCGATGACTTAAAAGTGGTCACTCTTTTTCTTGGACTACAGGGTGGATACACCAAGTACTGTTGCTTTCTCTGTGAGTGGGATAGCCATGCACGAATTGACCATTACATCAGAAGACATTAGCCAATCAGGCAGTCATTGCAGCTTGGCAGCAAGAACGTTGAGAACCCAGCACTTGTCGACACCAGCAAGAATTGTGTTGCCACCCTTGCACATTATGCTGGGTTTCATGATAAACTTCCTCTAGGCAATGGATGAAACAAATGAGGCCCTTAAATATCTCATCATAAAATTTCCAAGCCTGAGTGAAGCTAAAATAACAGAGGGGGTATTTTCTAGGTCCTCAAATTTGAAAACTGCTTCATGATGACGAGTTTATTTGTGTGTTGCATGGGAAGGAAACGCAAGGCTAGCATGTTAAGGTAGTGGTGGAAAATTTTCACGAAAACAACAGGTCTGATAATAACAATGAAATTGCAGAAAATCTCATTCTGAGGTATAAGAGTCCTGGTTGCAACAAGTCTTTGAAAATTCAGTTTCTGGATTCCCATCTGAAATTCTTTATGTCAAACTGTGGAGCTGTCGGTGATGAGCATGGTGAACGATTTCACTAGGATATTACTGCTATGGAGAAAAGGTATCAAGGCAATTGGAGCCCTCCAATGCTTGCTGTTTACTGTTGGACTGTGACAAGAGACACCTCATTGATTGACTACAAGAAGCAAGCAAAGAGAGCTCGAACAGCGACTGAATAATGACGGAATGGATTCAAATGTGCATGTTTAAAACATTATATGGGAACTTTAAATGATGTTTTTATTTTTCCTATCATGTTATGTTGACATGTCAATTAATTGTAACCACAGCTTTTATAATGTTAAAATAGAAAGACTAACTGTTCACTCCAGAGAAATAAACAAGCATACATTATTTGTATTACTGCAATGCAAATTCATCATTAAAATAACAATTTAAAAAAAAAAACAGAGCAAATTGGTGAATTTAGATTATGATATTTGAAATCAGCATGTCAAAGTCAATAAGAAATGGTGTATTTAAATTTTGCTAAAATAACTTGTGAAAATGTGTTGACCAGTGTTATTATTATCAACATCATCATCATCACTATGCCATGCATGTCGTAAGAGGTAACTTCTGATTGGTGGCGTGAGGTTGGCTTTGACAACTTTAGAATCAGAGTCTAATCAGCGTCTAATCAAATTCTAAAGGGCTTGGTGTGAGTTCCTTGAGGTCTGTGAGCCGGACACTGACCACGTCATCCATCGAGTGTCGATTATTCCACAGAATATGGGTCCAGCACCATGTGCGTTATGAGTCTTAACTGTGTTAAAGGGTCATTTATGTTTTACTCAATATGATCCATTAGGAGATGAAAGATAAAAGAAGAAGAAACATGGACAATCGATGGGTGATGTGGTCTATAATTTACCCGTCGCCTTTGCTCCTCAGAACATTTCTTGGCACATGTTTTAGTCTAGGTTGACCCGGAAGCCCTGCTTTGTTAAAACAATCCGGTGGGGGATTGGAACACATGACAAACAAGTCGGCAGCCAAGCGTATTTGCCACTGCGCTAGCGTGTGTTCCACGGTTATGTGTCTTAATCCTGACACAATATGTGTAGTTTAAACAACATTGTGTTTCATATTTAGCAACATAAAAGATATAATGGGAAATAATAATTTTTTTTACTTAAGGGACATAATTGAAATGCGACTGATCGCTTTTTTGTAAATATTGATTGGTTTTTTTAAAAATACGTTAATAAAGACTTATTTGCATTTGCAATCATGCAAAAGCCAAATAAATATTTAAAATTTTACTTAAAACCTCTTTATGTCACATTAATTTTTCTATACCTTATGATACAAACATTTATGCAAAAACGGTCTATATTTTTTGGCAGGCACGCAAGCGTGTGCCTTTTTACAGGAACTAAATTAGACAAGAGTAAGGCATAGTTTTCATCTAATGACTGCCGCGTCCATCGACGACGAATTGTATTTCCGTGGAGTACTTTTGTGTTGGCATTCTGGCGTCGGCATTGTCTACAGTGCAGTGAAATGTTTTTACATCTGTCCGAGGTGTGTTCGGAATAGATGGCGTAGCTGGCTAGAAAACATCTAGAAACGGAACAAACAACATCTAGAAATATCTGGACTTCGGAGCAATGGCGGCCGGCTATGTCGTAGAATTAACCGGCTTTTGCCTTATGCAGAAATGCTGTGGCTGCTGGTCTTCTAGTGACTTTCAGCTTCCATTGACGACGAATTGTATTTTCGTAAGGACTTTTGTGTTGGCATTCTGGCGAAGGCATTATACGATGAATTGTAATTTCGTAGGAGGACTTTTGTGATTGACATTTGGCGGTGGCATTATTATGCACAGTGTACCTGTGCGGGCTGTTGGTGTACCTGTGCGGGCTGTTGGTTGTCGAGACTCCTGTCTTTTCCACTTTTCACAT
>JACEFZ010012904.1:0-7500 GCA_014155875.1 Cepaea nemoralis
CCCCGTTGTCTCTTGAACCACTAGGATGCTTGGCCACCCATGACAAACACTGTCTAATGAGAGTCTTCAATCTGTTTTACACTATGAATTTCCTCTGTTATTTAACCGAATGTTAATTGGAAAATTCTAACACTATTGTCACTGTTACTGGAAATCTTACTTGATCTAGTGTCACTGGTTTTAAAGATTCCCCATATTAACAACACCAATCTGAAGTTCCCGATATCAGTATAATATTTATATGACTGTTTCTGGTATCAGTGTTGTATATGTAGAATATATATAATGTTCTGACTGTTCAGTGATACACCTATCACTTGCTAAAACATAAGTATCATCAGCATATCCTGCTCAGCAGAAGTCAGGTTCCCGCAAACCCAACTTGGGTATAAGCCCAATGTAGCGGCCTCTCAGCAACTTCTGTCTTCAAATTCTGAGCCATCATCTTCTAAAATGTGTTAGCTTCACTGGTCAAAATCATAGCACACATACGTGGACCTGTAAATGGAACCATATGCCTATTCCAGTTGCTAATCGAAACTAGGCGATCACAGACTGGATCTATGTCCGCCGATAACTATCAACACTTTGACACCCCTAGTTTCTTTTATGTAACACAACTCGGAATACTGCATCGCTCTTTCCAACTTCAGAAATCTGGTCAACTCCCTCCTCTTGTTTACTGCAACGCTTTTTATATTGGTCTGTGAGTGACGTCACCAAAAAGTCCAGACGCTTACCAGTTCAGAGTCTGGTTCCTCCTCCTGTTCTAGACTAACTGGAGTCAACCCGCGGTCAAATTTGCTTTCATTTGGGGAAATTCCAGTCTGTCTGTGAACCAGAGAATTCCCCACATCAGAGAATCCATCCCGCCTTGCATTCAGACATTTCGTCTTGCACTTCAAATGCCGTCTCCCGCCTCGCAGACAAATGACGCCGTTGTTCGTCTCGAGCAACCCACATCATAACAAAATCGCTGACCAGGTGTAGACATTCTGACGCGACGTGTTTGGCTTCCCCGTTAGAAATGCCGATCCTGTGTAAACAGTTTTAACGACGTATTTTTCTCAGTCTGTACATCAAAGGATTACTTGTTTTTTCAGACTTATGTCGGGTCTGGTTGTCATTGATCGAATCTCAAGTTTATTTATGTGACACCCCTAATGTCGCTGATGGTGTCCAGTTCTTTGGGGCTATTTTCTGACATTCTGGGCATGATTTGACATATCGTTGAATGTCCATGTTAATTCCAGGCCAGTAGTAGTAAGTTGAGATTCGTTGCATGGTTGCGTTGATTCCCATATGTCCGCTAAACGGCATACTATGTCCCATCTCAAGTATTTGTGTTCTGTAAGTAGTTGGAACAACCAGTTGAGAATACTCTTGTCCTAACTTTCCTGCCTTTCTGTGAAGAATTCCATTCTTCATGTAGAAATCACCCTTCCTAGGAGGTGTTTGTGATTTGGCAACCTACGGAAGCACGTCCCAAGTGAGCTATCTGTTGCTTGGGCTTGTTTTAAATCTTCGGGTTGAAGATTTGCTGGTGTCGTGGTCGTTGGAGTTTCCTTGGCCTGTTGGCGCGTAGTCACCGCTGATGCTATCATTGGCTGTACTGGTTCTCCTAAAAGGACATAGCGACATCCGAGCATGACAGGGTGGACTGGGTCTTCCATGACCGCTGCTCTGATTTCTCCCGTAACATAGCGTGAAGTTATGCTGACCTTGGCAACAGGAAGTGTCATAGGTACGGAACTTTTCAGAAATCCCTGTATTTCGACGGTTTCATCTGTAACTTGCTCTGGGTTTACCAATGAGGCTTGTACAATTGCGTCGAAAAATAAACCTGTATCACAGAGACATTCCACTGTCCATCCATTCAGGTTGACAGATTCTATGACTGGCAGTTTGGAGTTGGTATTCCGTTGCATGTCCATATTGGAATGAGTATTACGGTTCCTTCTCGCTGCTTTAGGTTTTACTGCACAGGCTGTGGTAAGAGGATGAGGCTTCTTTTTGCAATCCTTTGTGTTATGAGTATGAGTTTTACAATGGCTGCAGTAGAGCTTCTTCTCCCACTTGACCTGCTGGTTCTGATTTGTAGTGGTCTTATTTGATCCATTCGATCCATTTGGTTTGCTGGATTTCGGTTCTCCTTTATCTTTGGTCTTCTGAGGGAATTCGCGAGGAAGATTATTGGTATTTCGTTGATTACCTCCCGCCTCTTTCTGCGACTTTTCATATCACTCTGCCAAAGTAATGATCGACTCCAATCTCTCAGCTCCATTCTGTGTTAAAAATGCTCTCATGTCCTGAGACATTTTCTGTTTGAATTGATCTATTAGAAACATTTCTTCTAGATCTTGGTAGGTTTCCTCAAATCTAGAGATGGTACGCCATTTGTTTAGGTAAGATTTTAGTCTTTCTACGTATTGAGAGAAGTTCTCTCCGGCTTCCTTCCGAGCAGTCCTGAACTGTTTCTTGTAATTCTCCCCGTCTATCTCGAATCTGGCTAATAAGGCTTGTTTTAGGATGTTATAATTGCCCAACTCCTCCAGTCGTATCCTAGAAAATACTTCGTAAGAAATTCCGCGAAGTCCTTGTGACAATTTAACTGCCCATGTGGTCTCCTCCAATCCGCACATCACACACATCCTCTCGAATCTTGATAAATAATATTCGATGATGTCTGTTTGTTCGTTGAAAGGTTCCAATGGAAAAGACATGGCGTTCACTTGAACTGAAGCTGCTTCCCCTGGTGGTTCAGCTGAAGATCTACTTTGATCTGTCGAGGGATTATGTTGGTTCATGATTTCCAGTCTTCGTAACTCGGTTTCATTGTCCAACTTCCTCATTTCCAGTTCATGTTGTCGTCTTCTTTCTTCTAGTTCTCTGTCTGCCTGTAGCCTTTCTCTTTCTGCTTGTCTATCCTTTTCCTTATTTTCCAATTCGACTTGTAGCCGTCTTTCCTCCTTTTCCTTCTCAGCTTGTAGCCGTTCGTGTTTCTCGAACTCTTCGCTAACATACTGAGCTAACTCCTTACCTGTTAGGTCGCACTGCTTACCAGTCTCCATGAAAAGATTTCTCAGTCTGGCGGTGTCTGCCATTCTTACCTTTTTCTTGTCTTCTCTGAAGGTGAATACACTGTATCCCTGGAGAATAGACTTTAAGCAAAGCACGTATGTCTGATTAGAGTTATCTACCTAACTTTATCAATATCTAATGATATGATAACTTCTGACTCGGTGAATGTTACTATCCTAACCTGCTATATTCTACTTTCTAATTAAAGAAATACCCGGACTTAGCCCCAAACTTGTCGGATACGTATGTGATTGATGGCTCAACCCCACAGAGATAAATGAGGAAAAATCATTTTCCCAATGTGATCCTGCCCGTTTAATTAATTTAGCTGTACTGACTCAATTGTTGAGACCAGAAATAGAGTTTTGGAGAACCAAGGAATACCTTTAGGAAATACTGAAACAGTTGTACTCCCTTTTATACCCAATTTATTCCTTAAGTGGTTCCTTGCCTCTCGTCTACCAACTAACTAATTCTATCTAGGGTAATTTAAAACAATTTGACTATGACAAGTAAAATACAATCAATACATGACATGACCTTAGTTTTTATGATTTAATAAACACAAATATGGATTTTGTAAATTGCATCCAAAATTACAATTTCCTGTCATAAAATATGGACATATACATTAAATATTACAGACTTGATGTGCCCATGATAAGGTAGATATTAACAGTTAGATTTTTCGCAGTGGCATGTAATGCTAATCTTTTACTGGCCTGGAGGATCTGGAAAAAAGAACTGTCTGCAATCAGGATTCTCCACTTCCAGCTATGGGAATCACTCTGGCAATCATCAATTGTATTATTATTGTTCCTGGGCGTAGTAGAACATAAGTTGGCTCTTGTTTTCCTTTGTCTTGACTGGTACTTATTTAAATAAAGATTACCTCTCCTATGAGACAAATGGAATGGTTGCAGGTAGATAAGGTTCTGCGCTACTCTATCAAGGGCATCACTCAACCATGTGCTCACTCAACAGGTGCTGCATTCAAACTTCACCAAGTCAGGTCTGGATTGACATGAATAAGACCACTACCTGAAATTCCATCAATCAGATAATTCTAATAATATCATAAATATGACATTAGAATTTACAGGTAAAAGCCTAAGAACATAACCAGTGAAAACTATAAAATGGATCCTGTTCTTTAGAGAAAATAAACATAGAAGAAAGATAGTCATGGTGTTTTCATGTAGTTATCACCAACATAGTTGTGGGCTCTCAATCCAATCTTCCACTATCAAGTGTTCAAGGTTTAACTAGCAGATGTGCAGTTTCATCATCACCTATGCCTGTCCTCAGGTTTATAGAAGTAATACCTTGAGTGATTGGGAATTTAACAATTATGTTGACCATTCTCTTCTGTATCTAGTTTTGTTCTCTACTTCATCTTTTCCTATTCAAGAAAAAGGGTCTTATACAATTAGGGCTTTTAAAACCCAGTTCCCATTTCCATGAGTATTTGCTTATAAACAAGATAAGTACATTCTGGTATTATTCTTGTATATCACTTGATAGACCAATCCGCACCGGGTGGCTGATGTGATCACTATCACAGTGATGGCTGTTACTTCCCACAATAGTTGCTGGTGCCCAGGTCAGGCGGGGTTAAACCTGAAGCCCAGCTCAGGCGGGGTTAAACCTGAAGCCCAGGCTCAGGCGGGGGTTAAACCTGAAGCCCAGGCTCAGGCGGGGGTTAAACCTGAAGCCCAGCTCAGGCGGGGTTAAACCTGAAGCCCAGGTCAGGCGGGGTTAAACCTGAAGCCCAGGTCAGCCGGGGTTAAAACTGAAGCCTAGGTCAGACGGGGGTTAAACCTGAAGCCCAGGTCAGACGGGGGTTAAACCTGAAGCCCAGGTCAGGCGGGGGTTAAACCTGAAGCCCAGGTCAGGCGGAGGTTAAACCTGAAGCCTAGGTCAATGTGAATCAGTTAAATGCCCAGATTTGAACCCATGACTACCGCGCCAGCAGGCAATAGTCTAGCCACTTCACCACCTCGGCTCCCACACTTAATTTAAAAGTTAGTTGCATATCCTTTACAGGACATTTGCAGTCAACACCATCATTTGTTGCTGTTGTTGATGTCTTGGCAAGTTTACGTTCAGTAGTTTGCCATTGCTTTCTAAACGACCGGCTCCCATATCATTTACGTAAACAACCAGCGAAACGCGGTCTGCTGCTAAATCGCGTGCAGCTGTGTTTCGGACGCGGGTTTTACGGGATCACGAACCTCGTTCATCACACCTTCGCCACGGAGACCGGCACGCTTAACTTAATTGTGGTAAATATCTGGCAGAGCAGATACCACTTGCTTGCCTTGTTTCGCTTTGAACTCAAGCCTATTCCGTACACGTGCTAGTCTTTCTAGTGCA
Organism: Cepaea nemoralis; assembly: GCA_014155875.1. NCBI lineage: Eukaryota > Metazoa > Mollusca > Gastropoda > Stylommatophora > Helicidae > Cepaea > Cepaea nemoralis. The sequence continues at coordinate 5,458 of JACEFZ010012904.1, forward strand.
CTGGACTGATCTTTGCGTGTGGATCAGCTTTTCCTATTACCAGTGTCCCTCGCCAGCAGGCGAACCCACTCCGACTTCAAAGGTACTTGTAATTTACATCCCCAGGTCTAGGATGAGAAGTCAACATTTTAGTCCAACTGACCGGGTACGGGTTGAACCCGCTATCTCTATCAGCGCACGGGAAGTTTAAGAGTGAGCTCTCTTATCCTTGCTGCAGTGCTCACCTATTCTCTGTTCATGATGTTCTCAATATGCTATTCAAAAATCACATCTCTACTGATTCCAGTTTCTTCAACATATCAATAGTGATTGCCCATCACTAGCCCTCACACAAAAGAACAAGCCAGACAAGGTTTTATTTTCTTCGATTCTACCATTACTCCCACCCCTTTCAACTTCAAGGAGAAGTTATAGAGTCCATCACCGGCTCAGATTGATAGTCCTGTGATTGTTGATTGAGTCAGACTCAAAAGCAGCTGCCCGTGGTTTTACCCTCTCAGACTTATTAATCCGAGGGTGACTGTTGTCCATATGGGATAATGGCCCAACACAAGTTTTAAATAAGAAGATATGTGTATTTGTGATGTGGTCGTTTGTTCCGATCTCGCTCATTCTTGTAAAAAGGTGATTCGTTTATTTACCTCTGTCATATTTTCGGTCATATGTCGCCGTGTTGCCTAGTGAACTGTAAACAAATGTCTACAACAAAACCACTGATTAGCTTGTGTTGTATCTGATAGTGTCCTCACGCTATTTTTGATTCTGATAATCCGCCCACAGTTCGAGATTGAGTTCAAGGCGCACAGAATGAAAGATCATCTCTTCTTGTTCTACCCTATGGTGTTACGTCATACAATCACACAGGGGAGCCCACTCTACGACATGGCTGCGGCAGGTGATCTACACTTTCTTCTAATTACAACGTTTCTAATTTTTAAAAAAAAATATAACTCATCTAATTATAACTCATCTAATTATAACTAATCTAATTATAACTTATCTAATTATAACTCACCTAATTATAACCCATCGAATTCTAACTCATCTAATTATAAATATCTAATTATAGATCATCTATTTATAAATATATAATTATAACTCACCCAAGCCGGTCTCCCTGTCTAAGAGTTTACGACATTGCTCGTAACCCCGTATATCCACGTGGGGAAAACAGTAGCTGCGAGAATCGGCAGCGGTTCGCGCCGTGCTGGTAACTTGCGGGGATAAGTGAGCCGGTCGCTCAGAAAGCAATGGCAAACTACTGAACGTAAACCTGTAAAAGGATATGCAGCATATTTTTAAAAAAAAACTCATCTAATTATATGTAATCTAATTATAACATCTAATTATAATTATCTAATTAATACTCATCTAATTATAAGTCAATTACGAAAAACAGGACATTGCGGCGACTTGTCTTCATCGGGAATTCTTGTATTAGGCGTATTTACTTTCTGTAATTCGTTTTCTCGATGTATTCACCTTTCCTTCTTATCATCGGTTATTATGCCTTAATGTAGTGGTGATAGTGTCTTCCCCGAGTTTATATATTGTGTATTTGTGTATTTGTTTGCTGATGAAGGCTAGTCGCTGCAACGCCCCATGTTTTCTGTAACTACGTTCTGTAAAGCTGCATTACTTTGTGTTATTTTATATTGTTTTCTTTCCCACAGCTTTACCACAGTTCCACTAATGTTATTCATACTTTAATTATAACTCATACAAGCTAAACCTGCATTCTATCAAATGACAAGAACATGATGTGCAATAAGTCTTTGTTGTTGGAACTTAGAAAAAAGAATTCTTTCAAGTTACAAAGATCCAGTTTTCACACACGGCTGCGAATTCTGGACAGTCAGCAAACAAGCCACACAAAATAGCCTAGAAGTCTTGGAGATGTGGTTTTATAGAAACAATATACAAATAACACGAAGTAATGCAGCTTTACAAAACACAGTTACGGAGAACACTGGGCGTTGCGGCGATTAGTCTTCATCAGTAAACAAATACACAAAACATAATATATAAATACGGGGAAGACAT
>JACEFZ010012904.1:12500-42500 GCA_014155875.1 Cepaea nemoralis
TGGAAGTGGTTTAATTTCCTAGCGTGTCGCTGATAAACAGTCCAGGTTTGACAAGCATATAGCAGTGTGGATAATACAACTGCTTTGTACACTTTTAGCTTTGTTTGCAGGCTTATTCCAGTTCTGTCCCATACATTCTTGTACAGTCTGCCAAAGGCCGCTCTGGCCTTGGAGATTCTTGCATTCACTTCGTGGCAGCTTGTGACACAGTGCTGCCAAGATAGTTGAATTTGTCCACAACACTTAGTCTATGATCATTCACTTTGATATTCGGCACAGTGTGATTATTCCCTGGAGCTGGCTGGTACATAACTACAGTCTTCTCCAAGTTGATATTGAGCCCAAAGTTGGCACAGGCATGTGAGAAAGCTGAAACATTATGTTGCATGTCCGCCTCTGAGTTGGCGTATAGAGCGCAATCATCAGCAAACAGGAGCTCTCTGACGGTGTCGCTGTTAATTTTGGTTTTAGCTTTCAGCCTTCTGAGATTGAATAACTTTCCATCCATACGGTAGTTGATGTCTATTTAAATGTTGTAGTTCTCGAAGGCATTCATCAACATGGCTGAAAACATGAGGCTGAACAGTGTTGGTGCCAGGACACATTCTTGCTTCACTCCATTGGTGACAGGAAAGGGTTCAGACAGTTCACCATTTTCCTGTACTCTTGCCTGCATGCCGTCATGAAATAGCCGCACTATTTGGACAAAGTTTCGTGGACAGCCATATTTTGCCATAATCTTCCACAGTCCTTCTCTGCTGACTGTATCAAAAGCCTTGGTAAGGTCAATGAAAGTGGAGAACATTTCGCAGTTCTGTTCCTGACATTTCTTTTGCAGCTGCCTTGCAGCGAAAATCATGTCAACAGTTCCACTTTCTTTTCTGAAGCCACATTGACTCTCAGGAAGAAGACCTTGATCGAGATGGGCTGTGAGGCGATTGAGAAGAATTCTGGCGAGTATCTTCCCTGCAATTGAATGCAAGGAGATGCCTCGGTGGTTGTCACAGGATTGGCGGTTTTCTTTACGTTTGTAAAGGTGGACTATTGACGCGTCCTTGAAATCTTGTGGCATGATCTCGTTCACCCATATGTTTGTAAAGACCGGCCCACCTGCCTTGTAAATCTCTGCTGGGATGGAGTCAGGACCAGGTGCCTTGCCGCTGGAGAGTTGCTGGATGGCTTTGTTTACTTCCACTATGGTTGACAGGTCATCAAGTGTCTCATTGGTGGGAACTTGAGGAAGGCAGTTGATGGTTTCATCATCGAAGAAGGAAGTTGCATTGAAGATTTTGCCGAAATGCTCTGCCCAGCGTTGAAGGATTTCTTTCTTATCGGTGACCAATGTTCCCCCATTTGCACTGAGGAGGGGAACTATGCCTGGTGATGTTGGACCATAGACCGCTTTCAGTGAGTCGTAGAAGTTTTTCATATCATGTCTGTCAGCAAAGCCCTGAATTTCATCAGCTTTGCTGCTCAGCCAGGAGTCCCGCATATGCCGAAGTTTCTGTTGCACTACTCTCTGAATGTTCTTGAAAGCATCTTTTTTTTATGTTGACTTTGGGTCATTCAAATGTGCCTTGAGAAGAAGATGTTTCTCGGCCAGCAATTGGTTGATGTCTTCGGAATTTTCATCAAACCAATCTTTATGCTTTATGCAACATTACAGGTAAATACAAAACTCGGAACGGAAATATTTTCAGCAACCCCATAGTCATGAGAAAATACACCCTATATAACACGTAAAGTAAAATGTCTATTTTACACAGCTAAAGGTGCGTCGTGCTATGTTGCCATATTTGTATAGACGAGTCGGTATTCGTGGTTGATGTAGTCACTTTCACACTAGCCTCATTTGATTTTCTAAGACATTTCTCGGTACCCATTTTAAGCTCAGGACGACGGGATAAGAGTATTCCATTTCAAAGAAGAAATAAGGGTCCTCCTTCCTTCTGCGAGCCTGCCTAATACCCTTGACCCGAGCGGGGACACGTGAAGCCGTGTGTGTAGGTGGTGGATGGAGTTGAAGAGCAGCCGACATATAATTGTAGGTTATGGTCTCCAGTTTCAAGACGGTAGGCAGAGGATCTCTTTTTGGAGCGACAATGACTACGGTCATCCACCAGTATGGTCACTGCTAAGAAGGAAAGCAATGACAAACTGCATTGAATACAGATGCCTAGAAAAATCACGTTTCGTCAATTCATAAAGACTTGGTGACGACTGGCAAGATTAGGGGAGAAGAACAAGGGGATGGTAGAGAGGTAAATATCTTGATGGCTTGGTCACATGGCATAATTGGGACAAAACACAGAGCTGATCCACGGCTTTGATGAGCGTGGAAATGGCGAAACACAACCGCCAACTCTTGTCGACATGGCACATGATTATGATTATTATATTCTGAATCGACCTTGGATCCCCAGCCAATTTTTTTTCAAACTTCTATTCCACCCCAATGAGATCGTTCCACTCCAATGAGGATCGTTCCACCCCAATGAGGGTTGTTCCACCCCAATGAGGGTAGATCCCACCCCAATGAGGGTTGTCTCACTTCAATGAGGGGTCGAACTCATGGCCACACAACACAATAACGTACAACAACAAATATAACATGAGACAACGCAGAGAACGAAACACACAAGACATTCAAATGTATTTAATGTTTATTTATTGTCTTCCACCACTTTCAAATTTACGACATATCTAAGCAAACCTTCTGGCGTAGAGAAACAACAGCGAAAGATAAACTTTATGGACCAATGAGCACTGTCCTTAAAAAAAAAAGACAGTGAAGTTCATACAAAAGACAATATTGCAGATATCATCATGCCTATAAACGTAGACGGTCACGTTTCACCATCTCACTCGATCACCAGAGACGTGGATCAGCTCCGTGTTCTTGTCTCGACCATGCTACGTGGCCAGGCCATCCAGATATTTACTTCTCTGCCTTCCCCTTGTTCTCTTCCCTCGATCTTGCCTGTTGTCTCCGAGTTCTTCAATTTATGTTTTCTCATAATGTGACCAAAAATTTGTGACTGTCTAATTTATCTAATCAGTTTACGATTTTCATTTGTTTCTTGTAGGACTTGGTCATTGGTTTTTCTATCTGATATAGACAAATGTAATGCAAGAGACAACATTGCAGATATAGACAAATTTAATAAAAGAGACAACATTGAAGATATAGGCACATTTCATAAAAGAGGCAACATTGCAGATATAGACAAATTTCAAACGAACGAAAGAAAAAGAAGATGTACATTTAACTGTTAACCACTAATCTCGTTCAAAAAGTAATGGCAAACTACATCGCTTCAGAGGTCACAGATTGTGAGAATTGTATGGCTTTTTTCCCCCCATAGCCATGCAGGAGTGTGGAGGAATGAACAGGCTAATAGACTGGCAGGGAATGCACCTCTTGGTGTTAGATTACCAGCGCCATGTCAACAGCAATGTCCTCATCACGTCACTTCAGAGGTCACATATTGTGAGAAGTGTGCGGATTTATAGCCCTGGCCATGCAGGAGTATGAGGAACTGAACAGCCTCATAGGCTGACAGGGAATTCATGACTCGGTGGTAGATTACCTATGGACAAGAAAGAGATGGTCGAGCGCCTGTGGAACCAGGCGGAGAATGTAGGGGTACAGATTGAGAACCTGTATGTGGAAAGAATGAGATTGCTGGGGATTGGCAGGGGTTCTGGAAGAATCTCAAAACTGTGCGCGAAGACGAGAACTTTCAATCAGGAACGATTAGTAGTGTGACTCTTCGCTGGCTTTTGAACAATTGGACGGAGCGCGTATCGAATGTCCTGAGCGCAATGATGTTGGTTCTTAGCTCAACTCATTTCAACTGGCAATCTACTGAACGTAATATTGCCTTCAAAATCAGTATGAGGGTTGAGACTGATAGCAACGTCTTGCAAAAGACAATTTTTTTCTAACAATTTAATTAGCAACTAACATGCTGTATTTTGTATACAAAAATTAGCAACTAACATGCTGTATTTTGTATACAAAAATTAGCAACTAACATGCCGTATTTTATATACAACAATAACTAATAATTCTGATTTATAGCAGAGAATTAAATAAGGTGGCTCCTGGCGCCAAACAAAGGCCTTATTCTGCAGGTGGCTCTGGTTGTGCCGAGTGTACAAGAGCCTCAGCCTGGGCTCTGGCGCTGTGTTTTGGAGTCTCGATGGAGATCATCTCGTCGAATTTGTTAAAGTTGATGCACCTGGTGGGGTGTCGGGGATATAGATAGAGAGATGAGAGGTCAGGATGGGGGTAATGGCAGTCTTATACATGCGATTTCCCACCTCTGTCTCTCTCTCTCTCTCTCTCTCTCTCTCTCTATATATATATATATATATATCTGCATATATGTGTTCGTCTATATAGGCATCTCTGTTTACATGCTTATCTCCCATCCACAATCCATCTATTCATTCATCCGTCCGTGTGTCTGTCTGTCTGTCTGTCTGTCTGTCTGTCCACATACCTACCTATCTACCTACATGTCTGTCAGTTTACCTACATACCTAACTATATACTTACCTGTCTGTCTGTCTGTCTGTCTGTCTGTCTGTCTGTCTGTCTGTCTGTCTGTCTGTCTGTCTGTCTGTCTGTCTGTCTGTCTGTCTGTCTGTCTGTCTGTCTGTCTGTCTGTCTGTCTTCGTATATTTACGAATATGAAATCATTAATCATCATCATTACACATGGCGCATTCTCAATCAGTCAGTCTGTCTGTCTGCCTGCCTGTCTGTGTATAGTTATGAATATAAACTCAAAAATCATCATCATTAAACGTGGAGCGTTCTCTGTCTGTCTGTCTGTCTGTCTGTCTATCTATCTCTCTGTGTGTCTGAATGTCTGTCTGTCTGTCTGTCTGTCTGTCTGTCTGTCTGTCTGTGTTACGAATATTAACTCGGAAATCATCATCATTACATGTGGAATATTCTCTGTCTGTCTGTCTGTCGGTCTGTCTGTCTGTCTGTCTGTCTGTCTGTCTGTCTGTGTTACGAATATGAACTCGGAAATCATCATCATTACACATGGAGCATTCTCTGTCTGTCTGTCTGTCTGTCTGTCTGTCTTGATGTCTGCCTATCTGTTTGTCAACAACTTACCATTTCTCATTGACAAGATCGTATTCCTCCACGGAAGCAAACCTATACCCCCAGCGTATTTCCGCGCTGCCGATGGACGTTTTCGCCTGGACCATCTCCCCCGTGGACTCGATCGTACCTTCCAGAATTATCACCAGCTCGAAGGGATCCTTCAGCAGATCTGGAATGTTAACTTCATAGAATTAACATTAACGTAATTAAATATTCTAAAATTATCAACGCTCGAAGGGATCTTTCAGCATATCTGGAATGTTTACTTCATAAAATTAATATAATTGTATATTAAGGAATTACCCCGGATTACCAAAAATCACACGGATATTTTCATTGTATAGAATTACCATCCGAACTACAGATATTCTAGAATTACCACCCGAACTATAGATATTCTATAATTACCACCCGAACTATAGATATTCTAGAATTACCACCCGAACTATAGATATTCTAGAATTAACACCCGAACTATAGATATTCTAGAATTACCACCCGAACTATGGATATTCTAGAATTACCACCCGAACTATAGATATTCTAGAATTACCATTAACACACCGGTTCTGTGGCGAAGGGATTACGGGCACAGTTCGTAAATCCGCATACCGCGTTCGAAACACAGCTGCGGGCGATTTGACAGCAGACCGCCTTGCGTTGATTTTTATAAAATAGTATGAGTGCCGGTCGTTTAGAAAGCAATGGCAAACTGCTGACGGTAAACTTTTCAAGACATCACCAACAACCAACAAATGCCGGAGTTGACTGTGACGTCATGTAAAAGATATGCAACTAAATAACTAACCATTAACACAAAGTTAACTATAAGATGTGAAATGTCATTCTAGAATTCCCAGTAACTTGAACATTTGAAGTTCTAACATGTTAATATTCTATGATTACTTGTCACTCCAATGGGAATTGTTCTAACAATGTAATAGATCTATAGTTAATTTATATTAATAGATATTCTGGGAATCAATTAAGGATCCCATTTTCCCGTGCCCCGCGACCCCTGTCAACACATTATTTCCAGGCTCTTTATGTAAACATAAGCCGGCTTTGTGGCAAATCGAGTTAATGACGACATTCTTTATCTCGCATAACGCGTTCTAAACACAGCTACGTGCGATTTGGCAGCAGACCGCTTTGCGTTCATTTTCATGCAATGGTGTGAGTGTCGGCCGTTCTGAAAGCAATGGCAAACTACTGAACGTAAACATGCCAAGAAATCACAGTCAAAAATGCTGGGGTTGACTGAGATGTCCTGAAAAGGATATGCAACTAACTTTAAATAAAAAAAAATAATTAGATGAGTTATAATTAGATGAGTTATTAGTAGATTCGTTATAATTAGAAGAAGGGGGTAGATCACCTGCCGCAGCCATGTCGTAGAGTGGGCTCCCCTCTGTGATTGTATGACGTAACACCATAGGGTAGAACAAGAAGAGATGATCTGTCATTCTGTGCGCCTTGAACTCAATCTCGAACTGTGCGCAGATTAACAGATTCAACAACAGCTTGAGGACACTATCATATACAACACTTAGCTAATCAGTCATTTTGTTCTATAAATGTTTACAGTTCACTAGGCACACGGTGACATCTGGCTAAAGATGTGACGCAGAGATAAATAAGCGAATCAACATATGCAAAGATTCAGGTGCAGGATGGGCAAGATCATGACAAATATCCTTATCATCATCGTGTACCGTGCCGTTAAGTGAGGGCGGTCATATTTCGCTGTCACACACGATTACCAGAGTCGTCGATCAGCTCTGTGTTCTTGTCTCGATTATGCCAAATATCCATCTCTTTGCTTTCCCTTCAATCTTGACAGTTGTCACGAAGTTCTCCAGTTTATTTCATTTGATACCATGCCCAAAAATGTTGACTGTCTCCGTCCAATTTCTGAAACACGTTTACGGTTATCATTTGCATCTTGTATCACTAGCTCGTTGGTTTTTCACCCCTTCACTGATTAAATAAAAAAAGGATAACAGAACGCAGCTCAAATGTGGTGCATGTCAAAAGTGGGGTTGCCATCTTTAAACTGCCCTTATGACGTCACCAAGTTTGTCTGCACCGTGATGCCACGTGCTTAACATGCAATAATATTAACAGGTTAAAGACAAAGGCATGGTCAATGTAATTTCTATCACACTTTCAAGTGACTTTTATTTGAAGCCCCTCGTAATATGTCATTCCCAGTGTACTGGACTGGCACCCTCGTCTTGACAGACAGTTATTGTGATTTTTTTTAAAGTTATAATAACCTTTCCATAACACAAAGCCTGGGCTGAATATTAGAGACCATGTGTTGCCCATGCAGAATGATCCCTCTCTTGGCTTGCCTAGTTTACTCCAGAGGAAAGGTGACACCGATAAATCTGGAATCAGACAAGCTGCAAAAACTGCCTGATCAGCAAAGCAATGCTCTAACTGTCTGCCTGTCGGAGCTTCGATCCTAGACCAGTTGCCGACCAAGGTTTAGGGCCTGGTCTGCCCTGCCACGACAGTTAGTCTTTAGGTTGCATTTCCTCGCACCAGGATAAGGCTTGTATCCTCCCAATAGCGCTCCAGGCCGAGATAGGGGTCATGCTGCATGGGGAAAACGTGGTCTCTAAATTCAGCCTAGGCTTTGTGCTATGGAGAGGTATAACTCCATCCCTGGTATCCGCCATGGCTTGTAGTTATTATGCCTTTTTTAAGCACAGTGTAACTAACTATCATCTGTCAAGACGGCAAGGCGACAGAGCAGACAGACGGGTAGGCAGACATGCAGACAGATAGTCGAAGATTATGAACACTAATCCATTCACCGTTGGTGATGACTTATACAATTTACCTGGAACAACGGGTAGACGAATTTCTCAGCTGTTGTGTATCGCTTGATGAGAATGCCGTGGACCTGCGCGTCTATGAGATGTGTATTTCGAATGTCCCCGACGCGGATCTGCAGAGTCAGATGATTGTCTTCCATACAGATGGAAGCGTTCTTGCTGCGGGTGACACACAAAACACAGGAATTGTATTCTTGTTCTTGTTCTTCTTGTTCTTGTTCTTCTTCTTGTTCTTCTTCTTCTTCTTCTTCTTCTTCTTCTTCTTCTTCTTCTTCTTCTTCTCGTCCTCGCCCTCCTCCTCGTCCCCCTCGTCCTCCTCCTCCTCCTTCACCCCATCCCCCTTCTCTAACAATCGCCTATTCAGCAGGCAAGCATGATAGCTTAGTTAATTGTGACGGCGTTCCTAAATATCTTGGCTTAGGCTATCTATCTATCTATCTATCTATCTATCTATCTATCTATCTATCTATCTATCTATCTATCTATCTATCTATCTATCTATATCTATCTATCTATCTATCTATCTGCCTGCCTGCCTGCCTGCCTGCCTGTCTGTCTGTCTGTCTGTCTGTCTGTCTGCTTGTCGTCTATATATTCCTTACATGTTTTCTGTCTGTCTACTTGCCCACATGTCTGTCTGTCTACCTGATTATATGTCTGCCTATATGTATGGCTGTCTGTCTATCTATCTGTCTTCTGTACTCCCGTCTGTCTGTCTGTCTGTCTGTCTGTCTGTCTGTCTGTCTGTCTGTCTGTATATTCCTTACATGTTTTCTGTCTGTCTACCTGATTATATGTCTGCCTATATGTATGGCTGTCTGTCTATCTATCTGTCTTCTGTACTCCCGTCTGTCTGTCTGTCTGTCTGTCTGTCTGTCTGTCTGTCTGTCTGTGGGTCAGTATGTCTGTCTGTTTGTCGGTCGGTCAGTATGTCTGTCGTTCTGTCAATTGTATGTCTTTCGGTCGGTCGGTCGGTCGGTATGTCTGTCGGTCGGTCGGTCGATCAGTTGGTCGGAATGTCTGTCTGACGGTCGGTCGATCGGTCGGTCTGTGAGAATGTCTATCTGTCTGTCGGTCGGTCGGTGTATCTGTCTGTCTATGCCAGTAGTTCTCAACCGGTGGGGAATTCCACCCCCCCCCCCCCCCAGAGGGGAATTTTAGGGTTTTCGGGGGGGGGGGGAGGGGGGGAATGAAGACCATTTCAAGATCGCGTTAATACAAGAACCGATTACTTGATATTGTTTTTCCCTTCATACTTTACAGTTATGTACGTCTCATCTTTCTAAAATTCATTTATAAAGTAAGTAGACCCACAAATCATGTTTTATGTGGATGTCTAGACTTGTTTTAGTATATGCTATTAAATTTACCTTCCATTTTACGTATACTGTGTAGGGGTGGAGGAGGGGGGGGGGGGTGTTAGATAGGAAATATGAAAGGGGGGAAATGACGTTCTGAATCTACGGTGAAGGGGGGCACGGGCCAAATTTTTGATAGGAGGGGGGGGGGGGATGACGTTATAAAAATATGGTGAAGGGGGGCACGGGCCAAAAAAGGTTGAGAACCACTGGTCTATGCCTCTCTACGATGAACATTCACCACGAGAACTCTCACATGTAGCAGTAATGTTTACCTGAAGATGAGCGTGTGTCTCCGGTGTTTGGGCCGAGACAGCTTGGCGTAGACAAACCCCAGCAACGTTGTCTCCAAGAAAAATCCTAGCGTCATCTTCCCAAATATAAATGATCCATTTAGCCATCAACAAACATAAATGTTCCATTTACCCATCAACCAAAAACTATTCTAGAGATTTCACCATTAGATGATCATGTGAATATGAAACTAAAACATAATCACCACATCATGTACCATGCCGACAAGCGTGGGCGATCATGTGTCGTCATCTCACATGATCACCAGAGTCGTGAATCAGTTCCGTGTTCTTGTCCCGACCATGCCACGTGGCCAAGCCATCCAGGTATTTACTTCTCTGCCTTCCCCGTGTTTCCCCCCTCAACTGCCAGTTGTCACCATGTTCTCTAGTTTGTATTTGTTTCTCATAACGTGCCCAAAATGTTTTGACTGTCTACGTCTAATTTATCTAATTAGTTTACGGTTTTCATTTCTTTCTTGTAGTACTTGCTTATTTGTTTTTCTGTCTATCCATGGTATTCTTTGCATTTACCGCAGAAAGCACATTTCTACTGCCATTGGAAGTTTTTCAGCTTGTCTGCTCATTGTCTACGCTTCACTTCTATACAAAAGTACAAGTACTATGTAGCACTTCAACACTCTTCTTCTCGTTGCACGTGACATCTTTTTATTGGTTAGTATGTTTTCCATCTTGCAAAATGTAACCTGGTCCATGCCGTGTGTTGGTGGTGATCATGTCTGTCCACAACCTTCTGTCTCGTGTACTGCCAATCTTCTTATAGTCCATGCAGTGTGGCGTTGGTGATCATGTCGACCCACAGCCTTCTGTCTCGTGTACTGCCAATCTTCGTATAGTCCATGCAGTGTGGCGTTGGTGATCATGTCGACCCACAGCCTTCTGTCTCGTGTACTGCCAATCTTCGTATAGTCCATGCCGTGTGGTGATCATGTCTGTCCACAACTTACTGTCTTGTGTACTGCCAATCTTCTTATAGTCCATACCGTGTGGTGTTGGTGGTCATGTCTGTCCACAGCCTTCTGTCTCGTGTACTGTCATCCTTCTTATAGTCCATGCTTTGTGGCGTTGGTGATAATATCCGTTCACAACCTTTTGTGTCGAGTATTGCCAATCTTCTTTTCTATATCTATAAAACAGAGTGTATGTTTGTTTGTTTGTGGGTATTGGATGCGTTCGATAACGGTACATCCGATTGAGATGAAATTTTCTACACGTCTTCCTTTCATTCATTTGCAACCGACTATAACAATTTCTTAATGTAAAATCTTCGACTTATTTAATAACATTTACTTTTCCATTTTCATTATATAATGTCTATATAGCAGGGGCACTTCACTCTAGAAAAGTTATTTCAAGGGGCATAACTTTTAATAACATTTCTATATACTTTATAGTCATATTGTTGGACTTACTTGCACTATTGTTAAACTTTTTGTCTATAGTTATTTTCAGGCATATGAGTTATAATAAATAATGATATAATCTTTAAGGCATTTTCAAAGTTTTCATAAAAATAATGCATAATGCATAACATTGTAACCCATCTTTTTCTACAGTTTTCATTGAATGGTGTGTGGAAGGACATTCTTTTAAGTTACTGTGCGCCAAGAGCTGGGCGAAACCACGCCGGTCAGACAGATAGACAGACAGACAGTCGGGAACGGGAGAGCTTATATGACTACTTATATGAATTAAATTAGATGCTCCCCACCAGGGACTGGGTGAAGCCGGGCCGGGACAGACAGACAGACAGACAGACAGTCGGGAACGGGAGATCTTATATGACTACGTATATGAATTAAATTAGATGCTCCCCACCAGGGACTGGGTGAAGCCGGGCCCGGTCAGATAGACAGACAGACAGATAGTCGGGAACGGGAGAGCTTATATGACTACTTATATGAATTAAATGAGATGCTCCCCACCAGGGACTGGGTGAAGCCGGGCCGGGTCAGCCAGCCAGACAGACAAACAAGCAGACAGACAGACTGATAGATAGATAGATCCCCTCCAGGGCCTGGGCGAAGCCGGGCCGGGTCAGCTAGTAGTCCATAAACGATGCACTAGAGAACATACAAATTGAAAGCTGTAGTTACCTACCGGGAATCGACCTTGTCCTAAGAAGTCTCTAGTTCAGTGATTCTCAAACTTTTTTGGAACGTGCCCCCCTTCACCATATTTTCGGAACGTCATTCCCCCCTTTCGTATTTCCTACCTAAAAATCCCGCCCCGCTCCTACACAGTATACGTAATAATGGAAGCTAAATTTAATAGCACACACTAAAACAAGTCTAGACGTCCACATAAAACGTGAATTGTGGGTCTACTTACTTTATGAAATGAATTTAAGAAAGGTGAGACGTACAGAACCGTACAGTATGAAGGGAAAAACAATATCAAGTAATCGGTTCTTGTATTAACGTGATCTTGAAATAAGCTTAATGTTCCCCCCCCCCCCTGGAAACCCTAAAATTCCCCCCTGGGGGGGGGGAGGGATTCCCCACCGGCTGAGAACCACTGCTCTAGTTAGTCATGCGTCGAAGTACACTTGTCCCTGCAGTAAGGGTGCTGCCGACATTTGGAAGTGACAGTTTGCATCCCGGTAGGGTAACTGTAGCTTTACATTGTTTTCTTGTCTGTGTGTCCTCTAGTCTCTGATTTCTTTCTGTTACTTTAATGAGCACTAAGCAATACATGGTGTTTACCTTTGAAAACTACTGATTTGTATACTTATTTATTGTTTTATTACTGAATATTATAATTGTGATCTTACTTGAAAAGCTGCATTTTAGAAAAAAAACATTTTTTGTTTTGCGCTCGCTCGTTTTGAACTCAAGCGTAGTCAATACATACTACTTCTAGTAGTGCTGGACTGAATGTTGCGTGTAGATTGGCTTTCCCTATTAACAGTGTCCATCATGGAAAGATGAACATAGACTATCGCTACAAATCCAGACAAAAGTGAGAGGAATATTTGACAAGGAAGAACAGAACAGTGTGCAGCGCAAAACAGCCACTCTCAGCTTCCTTGATGAAGAATACCCACATGACCTCTGGATCCGAGTCTACACAGATGGGTCAGCACAAAATGCTATTCGAAATGGAGGAGCGGGAGTGTAATAGAATACCCAAATAATACTAGGGATACAGCCAGAGTACCGACAGGAAAGTACTGCCATAACTATGATGCTGAAATTGAGGCAATCAAGAAAGAAACAGAGAAATTACTAAATACCAGCAATGGTACACAACCTGTGGTGCTATTGACAGATGCAAAATCAGTACTCGAGGCGCTCCTGTCTGGGAAATTGCCAGTATTAAGGACACAACTTTCTGAACTTAGCAGTCAGCATAAGGTCACCATACAGTGGATACCATCCCACTGTGGAGTACCCGGAAACGACAGAGCTGATCAATTGGCCAAGGAAGGAGCCAAAGAAGAACGAACGAACGAACGAACTAACTTTATTTTAAAAGGGTAACAAATTGGGCACGCAGGCCCGTCTTACATTCGGCCCTTTCGATCACACATCTTTCATTCATCAAATGTGCATGTTACATTTACATAGGGAAAAAAACATTGTCAAATTGATTTTGTAAGCATAAACAATGCATATTACGCATGGTGCATTCACATGGGGAAAAAAATATTGTCAAATGAAAGTTGTAAACATAAACAGTGCATATTGCAATGTTGTGAGACACATCCCCCATCCACCCTCACACCCCGCAGCCACCCACACATCCCTCAGCCACCCACACATCCCCACCCACAACACCCCACCCACCCACACATACCTCCACGCACTCACACAGACTCAGGCAAACATACATGCCGCCACCCACTCACCGATCCCCCACCCACCGATACCCACCCACACATACATCCCCCACCCATCCCATAACCGACACGCACACACCCACCCACATATTCTCCCCACCCACACACCCGCAACCACCCAGTAAAACACACATCACAAAACCACACACACATGCCCACGTCAATCCACACATCCCGCACATATCCATACATACATCCTGCACCCTCACAATTGTCCCCACCCACCCACACACACATCAGTCAACCTACACCCACTCACCCACCCAATATCCGCCACCTCTCAACTACACATCCTCCACCTATACACACATACCCACCCACAAACACATCTCCCCACCTGCCCACACATATCCCCCACCCATAAACACCCAAAAACACACATCTCTCACCAACACACACCCCACCACCCACATATACCCTACCCACACACATCCGCCGCTCACACACATTTTCCCACAAACACACACATCCCCCAACCATACACTCATCTCTCACACACATCCACCCACTCACGTACCCATCCATCAACCACTCACACCCACACATCACCCACCCGCCCATCAACACATGCATCTCTCATATACCCTCCCACCCACACACACTCCAACCAACCAGCCAAACACACATCCCCCATCCTCACATACATCCGTCATCCACCTACACATCCAACACCTCCCCCACATCTCCCCTCCCACACAAAACTCCACCCATAAACACATTCCCCCCCACACACACACATCCCCCACATGCATTCCTCATACACATCCCCGCCCACACATCTCTCACCCACACACACGTCTCCCCACTCACCCACACATCCCCCACCTACAATCATCCTCACCACCCACACATAATCCTCCACCCACTCACATTTACCCCATCCACACTCACACACTCCCATCCACACAGACATATCCCATTCACAGACACCCTCCCACACTCATCCCCCACACCCATTACACACCCACCCCCAACCCACACAATCTCCTACACACCCATTCACCCACCCAAACACACATTCCCTACCCACACCCCCAACCCACCAATACCCACATACTTCCAATAATCCTCCCAAATATCCCCCCCCCCACACACACACACACACAGACACACATCCCTCACACACACACATACATCCCCCACCGACTACACATCCCTTTACCCATCCACACATCACCCATCAACCCATACACATCCCCCACACACAACCCCTCCACACATACATTCCCCACACCCCATACACATCATACACACCCACACAAACATCCTCACATCTACACACATACATGATCACTGAAACTAATAAGAACAAACTCCCACACCTTACACACAGTTGAGACACTGATGATTGTCGTGAGCATTCTCGCAAAAATTGTAAGAAGTGGAGAAAAATGTGTACATATATATTGTGTAGCGTAAAAATTAGTGATGCAATTCAACTCTCTCTATTTCTCTCTCTCTCTCTCTCTCTCTCTCTCTCTCTCTCTCTCTCTCTCTCTCTCTCTCTCTCTCTCTCTCTCTCTCTCTCTCTCTCTCTCTCTCTCTCTCCCACTCACTACTGATGTGCCCGTTACATACCACCAAAAGAAAAGAATGATCAAATCAGTCAGAAAGCCACCAAAACCTGCTCAAGATGACTACTACGTTCTGGACAGACCAGAACAAGTCATTATTCTGCGCCTCAGAACAGGACACAATAGATTACGCAACCACATGTATACAAAATTCAAGATTGGTGAAACAGCCATGTGCACATGTGGATTGGCGTCGCAGACAGCAGAGCACATACTCCAAGACTGCCCAAAATATAACATATCTAGGCAAACCTTCTGGCCTAGAGAGACGACAGTGGCAGATAAACTGTATGGACCGCTGTGTGAACTGAAAAAGACAGTTAAATTCATACAAGAGACAGCACTGCAGTTACAGACATATTTCAAGCGAACGAAAGAGGAAGAAGAAGAACAGTGTCCATCGCCATCAGGGGGACCCACTCCGACTTCAGAGGTACTTGTAATTTATATCCCCAAGTTAAGGACGACATGTTAACATTTTAGTCCAACAGTCCGGTGTAGGGGTTGAACCCTCGGCATCAACACACCGGATGATTTCAGGAAATTAAAATTATATTATGTAGTAAGTCACTATCATTGAATGTAAGAAAGATAGTCCTCTTTTCTTTTCCCTCTTTCTGCCAATGAGTCATAGGGCCTCAACTAACTCACTCAAATCCCCCCTCCCCTTATCTATTTATCCCATGCAGTTCTCTTCATGTCTTCCCCATGTTGTTCCTCCCTGTTTCTATCTCTCTTCTCCGTGAGTTTTTATGTCTTCGTCTATTTCTTTTGCCTGTAGGTTCTAGACTAAGGCTTTTCCAGTTATACGTTTCTCAGATTTTCTCAATTTGTGTCATGTCCAAAGTTAGCGTCTTTTCTGACGTGCTGGAATGTTATTTAGAACTGTTTTCTTTCTCTTGCTGCTGGCGATGAATAACGAAACACGAATGAACAAATTAGGAAGAGCTTAGAAGCAACAGAATGTTGTGAATTCCTTGAACTGTAGGAGACGCTGATAGTGATTGCAGGATGAGGCTAATGAAACTAGAATATTAATACAACAATAAGAAAGAGGCAAACAGCTGTCTTTAGCCGTGTGGTGAGACGAGAGACATCGGAGAATATCGTGACGATTGGAAAGATCGGTTGGAAAAGAGGCACAGGCAGACCAAAAGAAATGAGATTGGGTGGACTGAGGCGGTGGCAAGGACGAATAACATCAGCAGAGTTGATCCAGAACACCAAGGACCGAGATCTGTGGAGAGATATGAACGCAACGCCATTTTGCATGGCACATGATTATGATGACGAGGTTCTTACTTGCAGGAAAACAACTGGAATAGTGGGACCGCATTCCGCATGTGGGTACAAGGTGCCGTATCCAACGGTTGTCTGGGTTTCCAGGGAGAAGAGAAGCGTGTCCCAGTAGCTATGGACCCCAACAATACAGGGTATAAAGTCTGGGTCGTTGTGGGTGGCATCAAAGTCGCCGTGTCTGGAGACAGAGGGGTTTATATTTAATACGGCAGCTGTATGAATAGAAAACATGTCGGTCATTTAAAATTAAACATTAGACTTAATGTGGGGAGGGGAGGTGGGTGTGAGTGTGTGTGAGTCTGAGGGTGTGAGTGTATGGAGTGAGTGTGTGGGTTTGTGTGCGGAGTATGTGGGCAAATAGTGATGAGAATGGGGGGGGGGGGGGGGAGAAGAACCTGTGTAAAAGAAAGTATTCGTGTGAGAGTGTGTCTGAGTGAGTTTGAGAGAGAGAGAGAGAGAAAGAGAAAGAGAAAGAGAGAGAGAGAGAGAGAGAGAGAGAGAGTGAGAGAGAGAGAGAGAGAAAGAGAGAGAGAGAGAGAGAAAGTGTGAGAGTAAGTGTGAGAGGGAGGAGGAACACGAGTTGATGCGAACAGTTATATATAGATGGACAGACAATAAACCAGATAAGAAATAGATAGACAAACATGGGCACATACTTGATAAGACAGACAGACAGACAGACAGACAGACAGACAGACAGACAGACAGACAGACAGACAACACAGACAGGCACACAAAGAGACAGACATACACAGAGAGAAACACAAACAAACAGAAACACACACACACACAGAACACAAATACAGACACACACTCACACAGAACACAAAGACACACACACAGACACACAGACAGACACAGACAGGCACACACAGAGACGGACAGTCAAACCACCAAAAAGGACCATTTTTTATGTCTTGAACAGCACTGAGTATAATGTCAACAAACAGTCACGTGTCCCTTTACAGGACGTTACAGCCAACTCAAACATTTATTCCCAGTTTGTGATTTACTAGGCAATTTTACGTTCAGTAGTTTGTCATTGCTTTCTGAACAGCGGACGCTCATACTACCGAAATCAACGCAAACTGCTCTCAAATCGCCTGTAGTCGCGTGATTTCAAACTCTCGACTTGGTAAGCCTGGGGGAAGTGTGAAATGGCATTCACTAACCCCCTAGGCCACACTCACCGCCTTTACTTTCCAAGGCATCCCTTTCACCAATTTTATACTCTGTGTAACTGGGAAGCCCAAGTCAAATTTTGATATCCCTGTCCTGAAGGGGACTCGAACACGTGACCACAGGCAGGTTAGCACACTTATGCCGTTAAGCGTCGTGGGGAGTGCTTATTGAAGTTCCAGCGTCTGTGACCAGCGCCTTTCCCCTAACTTCCTCCATGAATAGACGAGCAATGTTTTTCTAGGATCAAGTAAATTCCCTATCCGTTTGCTAGACCTGTCGTAGGTTCCTGACCTACTTAATCCTTTTATACCGGGTTGTAAAGTCTCACTACACTTTATATGTAGAAAAAATTTTTAAAAATGAAGTGCATCTCATCTCATCTCATCATGTTCCTCTTGTACCTTGCGGTGTCGAGGTGGTAAAGTATAAACAGCGGGAAAGTGCCCGCTTATGGGCTTCATGTATCGATATTCCCATGGACTCTGTTATTCCCTGCGTCCATCGTTTACGTGGTCGGCCTCTTCCTCTGCTTCCCTCTGGTCTGCACATCATTGCTTGTTGTAGTATACTGATAGTTGGTAACCCACTTGCATGGCCAAACCATTTTACTTGCTGCCTTCTAATAAAATCTAGTGCAGCTGCAACCCCCACTTTGGTCCTGATTTCTTCATTTCTGATCTGATCTTATTCTTGATACATTGAGTATTTTTCTCAGGAATCTAATTTCTGTTGTTGTGATTTTTCTTTTCTCTTTTTCTGTCATTGTCCAGGTTTGGCATTGGTAACATAGAGTTTGTAGGAAGGTTGTGTTGTAAAGTGCTTTCTTAGTAGTTATTGATAAATGTTTATTCTTTAGTATTTTTGCCATTTGTCCAATGAGTTGGTTTGCCATATTGCATCTATTTTCGATCTCGTCTTCTGATTTGCCATTTGATGATATTATACTTCCTAGGTACTTGAAACTCTTTACTTGTTTCAAGGGATGTTCGTTTAGGTGAATCGTTGTTGCTTTTTCTTCTTTAGTTATAGTCATTACCTCTGTTTTACTTGTGCTAATTTTCATGTTATGTTCCCTACACATTTCGTTTAGACTATTCATGTGGTCTTGTAATTCAGCTTCTGATTTTGCTATTAGTGCTTGGTCGTCCGCAAACAGGAGTTCTCTAATGGTTAGATTTGCAGATGGTTCTTCTTCCGTGTTCTCGTCATGCGGTGTTCTTGTGGTCTCTGTTTGGCTGGTTTCTTTACATATGTTGTCTATATATGTAATGAACAAGAGAGGGGACAGGACACAACCTTGTCGTACTCCGGATCTTATGGTGAAGGGTTCTGAGTGTCCTCCAGTTGCTCTCACTATGCATTCACTGTTGTTGTATAAGCTTCTACATAGGTTTGTTAGATGTGTACTCACTCCATATTGTTTAAGGATTTCCCACAGCTTGTTTCTATCTACTCTATCAAATGCCTTTTCTTGGTCGACAAAGGCTAAGTAGAGTGTTTCATTGAATTCGATTGATTTTTCTATAAGTTGTCTAAGAGCAAAAATGGCATCTGTTTATCTTTTGTTTTTGCTAAATCCAAGTTGTGATTCGCTTAGCTGGGGTTCTATAGTAGTTCGTAATCTTTCCTCAAGAATTTTGCAAAATATTTTCCCAGTATGACTCAACAGTGAAATGCCTCTATATTGTGTGCAGTCTCTTTTGCTGCCTTTGTTTTTCCAAATTGGGATAATTATGGCGTTTCCCCAGTCTCGTGGTGTCTGTTGTTCTACCCAAACATGGTTGAATAGTCTATGTAGCCATGCTGTTCCTACTTCTCTTGCTGCTTTAATTAGTTCATTTGGTATTTCATCTTGTCCTGGTGATTTGTTCAATGGGGCTAATCTGACGGCTTCTATAATTTCTTCTTTCAGTATGTCTGGTTCTAGTTTTTCGGTGGCATCTGTGTCGGTTTCTTGAATTCCTGTGACATCTGATTGGATGTTGAGAAGTTGTTCGAAGTACTGTTTCCATCTTATTAGGATTTGTTTGTGGTCACTTATTGATTCTCCAGTTTCGTTGTTAATTATTTCAGTTGGGTCAAAGGGTTCTCCTCTGTTTCTCATTGCACTTATCTTTTTGTAGAAGTTTCTAGTTGCCTCTTTGTAGTTTTTATTTAGGGTTTCTCCATACTCCTCCCAGTCTTTTTGTTTTTCTCTCTTTACTATTCTGTTCACATGCCTTCTCGCTATTCTATATTATATGTAATCGCATTCCTGTTTGCTCTTCGACCACTTTTTATATTTTGTTTCCTTTTTGTCTTTTACAGCTTTCTTTACTTCTGCGTTCCACCAACTTGTTATTTTCTTGACCCGTGTTTTGCGTTTTTTTCGTGGTTCCACGTGTTATTTTTGCAGTATTCATAAAATAAAGTCAGGTCTTAGTCAGATATGACTGAGCTACCGTATGACAGTAGACGGTACTACCTGCTTTCTGTCAGCGCCGAATGTTGGGCGGCGCTTACCAAACCCGACACCCCACATTGTGCCAACGGCTTCGGGCGGATGAGCGCAATTGGAAGGGTACAAGCCTTATCCTGGTGCGAGGAAATGCAACTCAAAGACAAAATAGTAATGGCAGGGCAGACCAGGCCCTAAGCCTTGGTTGACAGCTGGTCTAGGATCGAAGCTCCGACAGGCGGACAGTTAGAGCATTGCTTAGCTGATCCGGCAGCTTCTGCAGCTTGTCTTGTTCCAGATGTATAGGTGTTAACTTTCCTCTGGAGTGAACCAGGCAGGCGGAGAGAGGGATCATGCTGCATGGGCAACACATGGTTTCTTTACTTTAACTCAGGCTTTGTGCTATGGAGAGGCAATAACGCCATCCCTGGTCTTAACCGGTCTCGGAATCAAAGCGAGAGGCAACTGTTACGAGTTATAAGTCCTTGTCAGTTGGCGTAGACATGGGGCGCCACGCGTTGCCTCTGACGGCGGGAGACACCTACAGGTGTCACTGATCAGCTACCGCCCGCCTCAAGCTGGGCAGCCCCCGGCCAATTGGGTGCTGATCCGCCACAGCCTGCCTGCTTCAATGGGTGCTTGGGGCTAGGACACAATCTGAATCGCAGGCTGTAAAACCAATGCACCGGGTACAAATAAAAAGAATAATAGAAACTTCAAGCTACGGCTTGCAACCTGGAACGTAAGAACCATGTGTCCAGGATTTTCCACTGACTTGACAAATATTGATGATGTGAGAAAAACGGCTGTAATTGATGCTGAACTCAATTGTCTTAACATTGATATTGCTGGCCTGCAGGAGACTCGCCTCGCTGAGGAAGGGTCACTCAGGAAAAACAATTACACCTTTTTTGGAAGGTAGAGGGCAGGCAGAAAATAGGGAACATGGTGTGGGCTTTGCAGTGAAGAATTCGCTACTGGGAATGATTGATATCCCAGCTGGGGGTAATGAAAGATTATTAACCCTGCGCTTGACAACCTCTTGTGGGTTTGCCACCATTATCACTGCATATGCACCGACACTCGCTTCCTCTGATGATGTGAAGGATACGTTCTATGAGCAGCTAGACTCTGTGATCAAGGCAGCTCCAAAATCCGACTACGTTTATATGCTCGTTGATTTCAATGCTCGTATGGGCAAGGACTCGAGTTCATGGCCACTGTGCCTTGGAAAATACAACAACGGTCGCATGAATGAAAATGGGCAAAGGCTGCTGGAGCATTGCACTAGAAATGCTTTACAAACTCCTTTTTTTTAAAACAAAAGAGCTGCATAAGGTCACATGGAAACATCCAAGATCCGAGCATTGGCATCAGCTGGACTTCATTATCACACGGAGACAACATCTGAACCATACATCATTAACTCGAAGTTACCACAGTGCTGACTGTGATACAGATCTTTCTTTGGTTGTTGCAAGGGTTAGACTGAGACCGAAGAGAATCTACACAGCTAAACACAAATCTAGCCCCAGGATTAATAGTATTAACACTCACGATCCTGGAAAGTGCTTTGAATTTCAACAGCAACTTGAAGACGCTTTCACTGATACATCAGGAAATAGATAGTAAATGATAAATGGAGTAAACTAAAGGAAACTATTTATAAAACAGCGGTAGGGGTTTACGGCACTGTGGATCATAAGATGCAGGACTGGTTTGCGGCAAACAGCCAGATACTGCAGCCCTTGATTGATAAAAAGAAGATAGCTCTCTTAAGAAACAAGGAAAGACCAACGCGTAACACTCTGAGTGAGCTAAAGCAAGCGAGGAAGGATGTGCAAAAGACTGCCAGGCAGTGTGCGAATGACTATTGGATCAAGTTATGCGAGTCCATTCAAATCGCAAATTATAAGGGAAACATCAGAAGCATGTATGAAGGGATAAAGAAAGCCTGTGGTCCAATGATCAAAAGAAGTGCACCGCTGAAAACCTTGACAGGAGAAATCATCACTGATAAGAAACAGCAGATGGATAGATGGGTCGAGCACTATTTAGAGCTTTACTCAAGTGAGACCAAGCTAGCGGATGATGCCCTCAACGCCACTGAGGCTCTGCCAACTCTTGACCACCTGGACACACTTCCTACCATAACAGAAGTTAAGTGTGCTATAAATGAACTTGCGTCTGGCAAGGCTCCAGGTAAGCATGGGATCCCAATAGAGGTAATCAGAAGTGGGCAAGACACACTCACTCTACAGATCCACCAGCTAATAGAGCTATGTTAGCGAGAAGGACAAGTCCCACAGGATTTCAAAGATTCAAACATCATAACGCTGAACAAGAACAAGGGCAATCGGAGCGACTGTAACAACTATAGGGGTATCTCATTTCTGTGTATTGTTGGGAAAGTATTTGTCAGAATTATTCTGCGCAGACTTCAAGTCCTGGGAGATCAAGTCTACCCCGAATCACAGTGCGGCTTCCGTCAGAACCGGTCTACCATTGATATGAGATTCTTATTGCGACAAATGCAAGAAAAATGCCGGGAACAAAATCAGCCACTGTTTATTGCCTTCATCGACCTCACATAGGCATTCGATTTGGTCAGTCGTAAGGGTCTGTTCAAAGCATTAAAGAAGATTGGCTGCCCAGCCAACTCTTCTGTCCATTGTGGAATCGTTCCACACAGGCATGAAGGGTATAATCAAGTTTGGTGGCTCAACTTCAGAAGAGTTTGAAATCAAGAGTGGAGTTAAGCAAGGTTGTGTACTAACCCCCACCCTCTTTGGGATATACTTTTCACTTCTACTAAAATATGCCTTTCGTGATCAGGATGACGGTATATACATTCACTCACGCTCAGATGGTGGCCTCTATAATGCTCAGACATTGAAGGCCAAGACCAAAATTAGGAGGATACTAATCAGAGAGTTGCTTTTTGCGGATGATGCTGCGATTACGACCCACTCTGAGGAAGAATTACAACATCTACTATCTGCACTCTCCAATGCTTGTTCTGAATTTGATTTAACAATTAACAAAAAGAAGACACAGATTATGTCACAAGGTGCACATGGTGTACCATCAATCTTTATTGACGACGCCGAACTGGAGATAGTAGACCATTTTACATATCTAGGATCAGAGGTAAATAGCAAATTATCCCTCGATCAGGAAATCAACATCAGGATTGGCAAGGCAGCACCAGCAATGAACATGTTAGCAAAAAGAGTCTGGGAGAACAAGAAGCTTACTGCCAAAACAAAAGTCCTCGTCTACCAAACCTGTGTCCTTAGTACTCTTCTTTATGGCAGTGAAACCTGGACAACTTACTCACGCCAAGAGAAACGTTTAAACAGCTTTCATATGCGGTGTCTGCGAAGAATACTTGGTATTAAGTGGCAAGACAAAATCACAAATACTGAAGTATTGGAAAGATCAGGTTGTGTGACGGTGTATTCCATGCTCAGTCTTCGTAGACTTAGATGGATAGGACACGTTAGGAGGATGGATGATGGTAGAATACCAAAGGACATCTTTTTTTGGTGAATTACAGACGGGTAGGAGATCTCAGGGTCGGCCTATACTACGATACAAAGATGTGTGTAAGCGGGTCATGATTGATACAGGCATTGATAATGCACATTGGGAGCAAGCCGCCGCTGAACGTGTTGCATGGAGGGCAACTATCAGAAATGAAATAAAGACAAAGGGGAAAATGATTGCAGATAAAGCACACACAGAGCGTGAGAGACGTAAGATGGTGCACAATGGTGGAAATGACCATGCTTTCACATGCATCTACGGTGGGAAAACATTTGCAGCAAGAATTGGCCTTACCAGCCACACTCGCCACCGCCATGGGTCGTAGTTATTAAGCCTTTTTGAAGCACAGTGTACCAAACTATCGTCTGTCAAGACGGAAAGGTGCCAATGTAATTCATAAAAAATAATCTACTAATGTAGATAATGAAGTACATGACACAATCAAAATATGTGCTCCACGGTCCACCGTGATGCGATATGCAGCACATGGCTGTGGTCTGCTGGAGTAATTCTTTGCACTCCAAACAAAATGGTGTTAACGGAAGAAATACTTTTTGTGTGTGGTTGAACAAATGTTTCGAAATGGCGGTCGATACAAACGGAAATAACAACAAACACGTTGCAGAAAGTATTTGTCAATATGAAGAGATTTGTTCAGTCATGTCGTGAAATCCGTGGTGAACATTTCCAATACCTGTTATAATGAATTCTTCTTGAGTACTTTCCAGCTTCCCCAAAACAGCGTTAGACCATAGCAGTGACTATTATTCCTAATTTAATGAATTGTTGACACATATTTTGATGACGTCATGTACTTTATTTTTTTTCAAATTGACCTACATACAAGGTGTATTTAGACTACAAACACCCTGTATTTACTACAACCACCATATCACACTAACCACTGGATGCCCACCGACTAGCTACAAGCTACGCCAATCAGGATGACTGAAAATGCTAAGCCAACTTACTTTCTACAGGCCGACTACTCATCCAGAGAAAGTGGGCTCGGGGCCTCGATAGAGTCCCCGTTTTAAAGTGCACTCATTCCCCGTACCATCGACATGTGATAGATTTTTTTTTTTTTTGCATATCCTTTACAGGACATTGCTGTCAACACCAGCATCTTTCAGCTGTATTTTGATTTCTTGGCAAGATTACGCTCAGTATTTTGCCATTGCTTTCTGAGCGGCCGGCTCACATACCCCGCAAGTTATCGATGCGATTCGAACCACCGCTGATTCTTACCGTCATCACGTTAACCCACGAGAGTATACGAGATTACGGAGAAAAGTCATAACCTCTAAGCCACGAAGCCGGCAATATTTGATAGATACTCATTCCAATAAGAGTCCCGTAGTGTTACTTTTCGTCACTACCTCACCGCGCCGAGAGTGGGTAAAATGCGCGCTGCTGCCGTCCTTGGATGCGGTCAATAATGATAACAACAATTAATGACGTTGTTGCTGTTGTAGAAGTAGCAGCAGCAGCAGTAGCAGTAGTAGTAGTAGTAGTAGTAGTAGTAGTAGTAGTAGTAGTAGTAGTAGTAGTAGTAGTAGTAGTAGAGTAGTAGTGGTAGTGGTGGTGGTGTGGTGGTGGTGGTGGTGGTGGTGGTGGTAGTAGCAGTAGTAGGAGTAGGAGTAGTAGTAATAGTGGTAGTACTAGTAGTAGTAGTAGTAGTAGTAGTAGTAGTAGTAGTAGTAGTAGTAGTAGTAGTGGTAGTAGTAGTAGTAGTAGTAGTAGTAGTTGTTGTTGTTGTTGTAACAGTAGTAGTAGTAGTAGTAGTATTGGTGGTGGTGGTGGTGGTGGTAGTAGTAGTAGTAGTAGTAGTAGTAGTAGTAATAGGAGTAGTAGTAGTAGTAGTAGTAGTAGTAGTAGTAGTAGTAGTAGTAGTAGTAGTTGTTGTTGGTGTTGCTGTTGTTGTTGTTGTTGTTGTAACAGTAGCAGTAGTAGTAGTAGTAGTAGTAGTAGTAGTAGTAGTAGTAGTAGTAGTAGTAGTAGTAGTAGTTATTGTTGTTGTTGTTGTTGTAGCAGCATCAGCAACAACAGTAGTATTAGGAGGAATAGTAGTAATAGTAGTAAAAGCGGCAACACAGCAGCACTAGCAGTTGTAGTAACACCAGCAGTAGTAGTAGTAGTAGCAGCAGCAGCAGTAGTAGTAGTAGTAGTAGCAGTAGTAGTAGCAGTAGCAGCAGCAGCAGCAGTAGCAGTATCAGTAGTAGTAGTAGTAGTAGTAGTAGTAGTAGTAGTAGTAGTAGTAGTAGTAGTAGTAGTAGTAGTAGTAGTAGTAGTAGTAGTAGTAGTAGTAGTAGTAGTAGTAGTAGTAAAAATAAACAAATAACCATGCTTGTATTATTTCAGTTGTTGCTCTTTCACATTCGGCAAAACAAAAGTAAGCACTTTGCAATTCCTTTCCCCTCCCTCCCCGCTCCGCCGAAATCTATTAATAAGTTGTCCGTTCTGATGTCGCACTGCTCTGCATGATCTAGTACAGTTGTTCTCAACCTTTTTTGGTACATGCCCCCTCCCCCTTTTTACCATATGTTCAGAACTTCATTCTCCCCTTTCGAATTTCCTCCCTATAAATTTCTCCAATTCCCCCCCCCCCCCAACCATTACACAGTATACATAAAAATGGAAGCTAAATTTAATAACACATACTAGAAGAAGTCTAGACATCTACATAAAACGTGATGTGTGGGTCTACTTACGTTATAAAACGAATTTCATTAGGGCGTAAAATGTAGAGGGGAAAATAATATCAAGTAACTGGTTCATGCATTAATGCGATCTTGAAATAATCTTAATTCTCCTCCTGGAAGCCCTAAATCCTCCCCCCCCCCCCCCGGGTTGGGGGTGGGGGGAATTCCCCACAGGTTGAGAACCACTGATCTAGTAGGTTCGATTTATTGACATAGTCGCCAACACGCCAATCGTTGTGTCATGATTATGTAAGATTGTTTGACTGTAAGTAGCTTTACATCGACAATTTGTTCTTTTCTTTTCTTCCTTCCATTACTCTATCTCCTGGATTGGACAGATGTTTACTGAACTACTGATCTATGTTGTTCGTTTTAAACATATTTTTATTGTTTCGTTCTTGTTCCACTGATACAGAGTTTGGTCGAGACATTCGTCTGTATTAGTGTTTGTTCCATCCTTCAGGTTTTTCATTCAGATCCTGTGTATTTACGAGAACAGAATATTGAAGAAAACTGGCTCTCCGAGAGTATCTCGTTATGGAAACTAACAAACTGTGTCCACATCAAACGTTACAGGGGTTTATTATTGTTATTATTATTATTATGACTATTATTATTATGACTATTATTATTATCCAGCGCAACGGAGCTGATCCACGACTCTGGTAATCGAGTGAGATGGCAGAACATGACCGCCCACGCTTACCGGCATGGCACATGATGGATGGATGGATTATTATTATTATTATTATTATTATTATTGTTATTATTATTATTATTATTATTTTTTTTTGGGGGGGGGGGGGGGTGCGCTCGCTCGCTTTGAACTCAAGCGTAGTCAATACGCACTACTTCTAGTCGTGCTGGACTGATTTTTGAGTGTGGATTAATTTTCTGCTCCGACTCCAGAGGTAGTTGTAATTTACATGCCCAAGTCAAGGACGACAGGTCAACATTTTAGTCCAGCTGTCCTGAGTAGGGGTTGAACTCCTTATTTCGGCATCAGCACAACGGATGTTTAGGAACACGCGTTCTTATCCACTCAGCTATGTTGGCCTATTAAAGGGGTGTAGAAATGTTTAGAACGGTTTAGAAATGTTTAGAAATAATTAGAAAGGTTTCGAAATAAGTGTGGTGGAAGGGGTGAGCTTCTGGGGGAGTGGCTAAAACACCTGCTTCTATTCGGTAGACCAGGGTTCTAATCTGCGGTAAGGCGATGGGTGTTTTTTGTTTTCTGTCGGGGAATTGATTGATTGATTGATTGATTTAGGAACCGACATCACAGCATTCGGGGCATTCCCATAAGCGCTCCGTCCCCATCCTCAGCAGCCAGCGAAGAGTTCCAACACCAATAGTACCAGTTGCAATCTGATTATATGTGCGTCTCACCTTTCCTCTGAGCGTTGATCGTCGGCCAGATCCCCTCGTCACCCCTCGCTGTCGCATTCTTGCCAGACCATGGTGATCCATTTGCTCCTCCGAGGTGTACACATGCTACCATAAGGTCGCAACCACATCTGCCTTGTCATGCATCAATACTCCACCAAGTTTTGCCGAGCCGGCCAATCTGTCCGCCTGTTCATTCCCCAGCACACCAGCATGCCCCGGAGAAAAGATCCAGACGATGCTTGTCACCCGTGACTTCCGAAGCGAAGCAAGCCACTCTGCACGAAGCTTGCCTGTGTTCACCCTACTCAGCATGCTTTCTGAGTCAGTTACAATCACGATGTGTGTGTGTAACGTATTCTCCATCCAGCGGAAAGCTGCACTGACCGCCTCCACCTCCATTCTTAAGCTAGATCTTGTGGTATCATATGCCAGGCTCTCCTGCACCAAACGTCGACCATTGGCTTTTGCTAAGAACCCCCAGGCACTTCTCCTACCTCTCAACACCGACCCATCTGTGTAGATAATCACATCACCTGAGCGAGCATTATCCTGAATTAGTTGCTGGATTTCCACTTCCGTGGCCCCTGCTGGCCACTCCCTGCACTCCCGGCTCAATGTGATTATAACTCTGCACAAGTCTGACTGCTCCGCTGACACTCTGACCCACTCTTCTCCTCTCCTAATGTTCTCCAAGGGGCACACCTGCCTGATCGTATCCTCCGCCTGAGCCATCCATGATTTCCCTCTTATCAATCGCTGACCCTTAACGGCGTCCAACGCCTCATGCAACGGGTGATCTGTGCCTGCAGCTACTCTGAGGTATGCCTTCGCCTGCATCACCTTGAGCCTACCTGCAACAGTACGGCAAACCAAGGATGTAACGCATACACACAACTGGGGTGTCTCTGGTGCATCCCAGAATGACTCGCATAGCTTCGTTCTGTATGCGCTCTAATTTCACCAGCTGACTCTTTGAGACAGTGAGCAGTCCTAGTCCATAATCAATCACTGAGAGGATCAAGTGCTGGTATAGTGTGAAAAGCATTCTCTGCTCTGTGTCCATTGCAGCCATAGTTTTAAGTGCATTGAGTCCCTTTTGAGACCTTGTCACAACCGTCTCCACATGGTCCTTGAAGGACAGGCTCCTGTCAAATGTGATTCCCAGATACTTCAGTTTGTTCTCTCTGTTGATGCTTCTACCATCTCTCGTGAGGCTTGGGACATCAGCTCTCACAATCCTGTTGTCCAGAGAGCACCACAAAACAGCTGCCTTTTCTGGGTGGATGACAGCACTCATTTCAGTGCACCAGTCAATCACTTTGTCTACTGTTCGCCTGTAGCTCCTGGGCTGTTTGCTCCCTATCTCTCCCCTGCCTATATGCAAGAATATCATCTGCAAGTGTTAGTATCCTTCCAACCACTGGTGCTTCTAGGTTTGCAATCTTGCTCGTATACACATTAAAGAGCACCGGTGAGATTGCATGATCCCTGTGGCAGTCCCGGGGTTAAAATATGTGGCTCTGAGGTCCATGCACCCAGACGGAGAGCAACCCGACGAGAATGCAGGACGGCTGCTATCCAGTTCACCAACCAGGGATTGACCCCCTTCTCCATCAGTACGGTCATCAAAATATCATATCGAACTCTATTGTATGCATCCTCGAGATCAAGCGCTACCGCCATCGTTTCCTGTCTACTCTGGAACCCCTCATAAACATCAAAGGCAAAAGTGGCTGCATTTGACCAGGTATCTTTTCCTGGCCTGTAGCTCCCCAGGCCTCTTGGAAGAAGCTTCCCCCTTTCCAAGAACTCTTGCAGCTTGACAGCGACTATCTTCTCTAGAACCTTCCCAAATGTATTTTGAAGGGTGATGATCCTAAAGCCACTAAGCTTTGAATGATCCTTGAATGGTTTTGGGAGAGGGATGAGATAGCTGTGCACCCAATCCTGCGGTACTGATGCTGTCCTAATGCTCTGGTTAAAGCAGTCGGTCATTTCCTTCAGGTCTGCATCGCTCAAAGCCTTCATGTGGCCATACCTAACCCCATCGGGCCCTGGTGCCGTGTCGTTTGCCTTTTTCAAAATATGTTTAACATCTTCAACCCGTATGATGTCTTCATAATGCATATTCTTCATGGTGCCAGATAATTCCTCTCTAACTGCATCTCTGGTGTCCGCATCATTATGATTGGTCTGCTCTAGAAATCTCTGGAGAAACGCCTCCCCTTTCTCTTTGTCTGTTGTCACGCGCACACCATCATCTTTATCAATTGTTCCCACTGTCATAGGCCGATCTTTTCTTTGCATTTGTCTGTGCAGTTTCCAGAATTTTCGCAGTGTTTTATCACCTCCAATCTCCTTCATGAAACATTCCCATTTTG
>JACEFZ010012904.1:47500-107500 GCA_014155875.1 Cepaea nemoralis
GAGGGTGGGGGGGGGGGGGGGGGGGGAATTGTCTTTTTGCCCCCGAAAGAAAAAAATCCACACCTTACGGAGAATTCGATAGGGAAGCTCCATGGCGAAGTAGTCAAGCCGTCTGACTCGGGCTCCGACGGTTGCGGGTTCGATTCCGGGCCGCGTCCTTCGGTTCACGTGTCCAATTTTTTCGGAGACTCCTGGGGCTCGTCGCTGGAGCTACGGAGTTCGTGCTTTGTGCGACGCTTTCGGCAGCTCGCTGCGGAAAGAGACTGAGCCATATGAGATAAAAACCAGGTGCAATGAAGTCGACGCTGTCGACTTTTAAGCGACTTTTTTTTAAGCGACCGAGGGTTCGAACCTGGGTCTCCCGAAGGAGAACCCGGCGTTCTTAGCCACTCGGCCAGCCACTCCCCAACCACTAAAACACTCTCTGTAAATGCCAGTTGGGTGTAGTATGTTAGATCGCCACATAATCTAAGCCCGGGTTAAAGAGCTGAGGTGCCTTGTTCCATTCATCGCTGACTTTCCTTAGACAATCTGAAAATGTCGGTTTAACAAATTTAAGGCTGGGTTGATTCTAACGTCATACTGGTCGAAAAAATATCCTTCCGCTGCTGGTGTGATTCCAACGTCATACTGGTCGAAAAAATATCCTTCCGCCGCTGTTTTTTTTTTTATTTTTCTGCTCGCTCGCTTTGAACCACAGCGTAGCTCATACACACTATTTATAGTAGTGATAGACTGAATTTTACGTGTGGATTAGCTATCCTTATTAACAGTGTCCCTCGCCATCAGGCGAACCCACTCCGACTTCAGAGATACTTGTAATTTACGTCCCCAAGTCAAGGACGACAGGTAAACATATTAGTCCAGCTGTCCGGTGTAGGGGTTGAACCGCTTATCTCGGCATCAGCACAACGAATGTTTAAGAACACGTGTTCTTACCCTTTCGGCCATGCGGACCTGCGCTGCTGGTTTGATTCCAAATACATACTGGCCGAAAAATATCCTTCCGCTGCTATGTCTTACATTAAACCGGATCACAATGGGTCGCCGTTGCCAAATGGTTTAGCCGCCTGCCTCGCCCTTCGAATGCCGTGTGTTCTATTCGAGGCTACGTCGTTCGGTTCACGAATGGAATTTTATCGGAGACTCCTAGGGGTCATCGCTGGAGCTACAGAGTTCGAGCTTTATGCGAGGCATCGGCAGGCCGCCCTGGGGAAAGAGACTGAGCCATATGGGATAACACTCAGTGCAATGACATCGATCCTCTTGGTTTTTAAACGCAATCTTGTTTCAACCCGACGAATATTTTGGGTAGCAAATATACCAACTACTACGCGACCACGACTCTATGTTAAAATATATACAATTGAAAGTTCTAGGAAGAAATGTACTAACATTGTCAAGACTTTAACTTTCATTCAATGTGTATTGTGGAGACTCCAAATGCCTCAACGAATGCCAGTGGGTGTATTAGTATATGTTCAGTTTACGATACCAAAAACAAACAATTGAACTATTTGTCCAAGGCGGAGTACGATTTACTGCCACTTCGGGTGTTTTAGATAGATCATGGATTCTCAGAGTAGGCTCTGTGGGCATATCGTTTAAGACTAGATATTGCTGGATGTTTTTTGTGGATATTCTTCTTCTTCTTCTTCTTCTTCTTCTTCTTCTTCTTCTTCTTCTTCTTCTTCTTCTTCTTCTTCTTCTTCTTCTTCTTCTTCTTCTTCTTCTTCTACTACTACTACTACTACTACTACTACTACTACTACTACTACTACTACTACTACTACTACTACTACTACTACTACTACTACTACTACTACTACTACTACTACTACTACTACTACTACTACTACTACTACTACTTCCTGTTCTACTTCCTTCTTTATGCAATACCATCTACCTGATTACACCATTAGGCTAGTTTTCGTGATGAATCTGTCCGTCTTTAGAGTGCCTCTTTAGTTCCCCACTTTTGGAGCCATTCTACAGACTGGTCCATTGATCTTTAACCTTGACTTCTCGTTCACAAAGCAATGGCAATCTACTGAACATAAACTGACCTTAGATAGTCGACATAGCGTTGGTCGCAGCTTCCAGCAAAAGGACATACAACTTTTGCTGTAACAAGAACAATCCTGCGTGATCCGCAGCTGGTTGCCTTGAGGCGGAACACGCAAAGACAGATGGTGTTTCTTCAGTCTGTTACGTCACTATGGGAGCAAGTCGCCGCTGATGGCTTGACATGGAGGACACAATCTTAAATGGCATAAAGACGAAGGAGAAAATGATTGCGGATATGTCGCACGCTGAGCGATTGAGACGTCAGATGGTGCGTGATGGTGGAAACGACCATGTGTTCACATGCATCCATTGTGGACGAACATTTACCAAGCGAATTGGTCTGATCCGTCACATTCGCCATCAGAGGAGCGTGTCAGAATCTCCCCGCCAGTTATAACGCGTCGTCTTCGACGGCGCCAGGCAAATACGGCCAGGCAACGATGAGCAACATTAACCACGCTGTGGCAGAGCGGGTTGGCCAGTACAGGCGTGGAACATGAACTCCACGCAGGGACGCAACCCCAATTAGCAAGCCTTCAGGGTGGTGAACTTCAGACGGCTTGGGAATGTTGTAGAGGACGGACTGTCTGAATGCGGCTCGAATTGTGTGTATGAACGCGTATAGATTGAAAGCCTGCATGAATATAAGAGACAGTGCGCTTGGGTTGTAGGACTGTAAGTTGTATTGCATTGTATTATATTTGTATATCTATTGATTGTCTTTTGACATCGCTATTGTATTTGCGCGATGTATGTAATGATTGTGTTGAGTGAGCAGCGTGAATAAAGTGTTTGAATTATAGTTGTGTGTGTTAAGTCAAGTCATTCCGTGACCGTGTTTTGTGTCACATTTTGTCAGTGTATACGAGCCTAGATTCTTGCTGAGAGCAAGGCCCTGACAAGTGTGAACGTGGGGGCTCGTCCGGGATCTGAACCCGGGACCTCTCGTACCCCAAGCGAAAATCATACCCCTAGACCACTTAAGAACATAACTGCCAAAGATATAATGGAAGTTTTCTTCCATATTTTTTCTAGAGTAGGGTTTCCTGACACTATTCTCTCATATCGGGAAAGTCAGTTCATAGCTGCAGCCACTCAAGCCTTTACTAGAATGTTAGGGGTAAAGCAATGCTTTAACAGTCCATACCACCCCCACTCTACAGGAATTGTGGAAAAGATGAACGGTGATCTTAAGCATATGCTATCCAAAGTTACCCAGGAACACCGTGAAGACTGTTATACTTATTTACCTGCCATACTATTTGCATATCGCGAAGTACCACATTCCAGCACTGGTTTCTCACCATTTGAACTTGCATATGGTGCCAAACCACGCGGCCCAATATCTTTGTACCATTCTATGTTAACTGAAAGTATAACTGTACATAAACCAGTATCATCGTATGATCATGTAACATCATTGCGTGATAGGATGATGAAATCTTGTGTGTTAGCTAATGAAGCACTGAAACAATCAGGTACTACTTACCGACAGTAAGCAAACAGAGGAAACAGGACAGTAACATTGACACCTGGACAGGACGTTCTACTTCTATTGCCAAGTGACCGACAATTACTGACTGACTCATGGCAAGGACCTTTCAAAGTTCTAAGACAGATCTCGACTGTAGATTACGAGATTGCAGTTAAGGACAAACATAAAATATTTAACATAAACATGCTTAAACCATACTACATCAGAGACGAGGACCAAGTCGAGACAACAGCAAGCACAATGATAGTGGACAACACAGACGACGACGATACCGACGTGATACCGACCCCATCACTTGACACGACAAACAATCTGCAAGACATTTGTACAAATGACAGGACAAAACAATTGCAGACAACTTTTACAAGACTACAGCAGCATTTTCTCTAACAGTCCAGGACAAACAGACTTAGTGCATCACCACATTATTCTGACATCAGACCAATCACACCAATCACATCAGACATCACACCAATAAAGTGCAGACCATACTCCATTCCCATACATTACAAAGACAAACTACACCAGGAAATTCTAGACTTAGAGAAGAACCACATCATCAGACGATCACAGTCACATTTTTGTTCACCGATCGTGATTGTGAGGAAAAAGGACAACACAATAAGACTCTGTGTTGACTATCGTAAATTGAACCATATCACACAGTTGGATTTAGAACCAATGAGCAACTGTGAGGACATACTGACTGAACTGACTGACTCACGATACATCACGAAACTGGACATGACAAAAGGTTATTTGCAAATACCGGTACACCCTGACAGCATACATCTGACAGCATTTGCCACACCTTGGGGACTATACGAATGGTGCAAGCTTCCATTCGGGATAGTCAATGCCCTGGCGACTTTTGTACGGATGACGAGACTTCTTCTGACTGACATTACTAATATAATTTGTTACATGGACGACATTTGCATACATACGAGGAGCATGACAGACCACGTAACGACATTGCAGCTGACATTTGACCGTATCAGACAGCACGGACTGACAGTCAAACCATCGAAAGTCGACATAGTCTACCAAGAAATTTCATTTTTGGGCTATAAGATTTCTAATGGCTTTGTCGCAACTGACGATAACATCGTATCAAGAATTCTTAAATTGTCGCTTCCGACAACGAAGAAAGAGTTGCGAAGTGTCTTAGGTCTGTTGAACTATTACAGACAATTTATACCAAATTTTGCTGAATTGACCGAATGTTTCACTAACCTACTAACAAAGAACCAACCTAACAAAATTGTAAACAGCGAATGCTTACGACCTGCATTTTCAAAAGTGTTAGCATACTTTTCGAGTAATCCTATCCTTAAATTGCCTGATGTTAACACTATTTTCCGATTAAGAACTGACGCGAGCTCCGTAGCGATTGGGGCCGTACTTCTTCAAGAATACGACCAAATTCTCCATGCTGTATATTATGTAAGCCGCAAGCTAAAAGACAGATAACGAAAATGGAGTACGCCTGAGATTGAGGCGCTGGCTCTGGTTTATTCGGTGAGAAAACTGTCCCGATTTCTCCTAGGGCGACACTTTATAGTTGAAACTGACAATAGTCCGTTGACAATTATCACAACTGGGTCTCCTACCAACCATAGAGTGGCAAGATGGTCACTGTTACTTCAGGATTTCAATTTTGAAATAAGGCACATACGTGGCACACAGAATTCAATTGCTGATCTTCTTTCACGATGTCCTTACGACGTACCCAATAGCCAACTTGTGTCTGAGCGCACACTGCAGACACATGAGTATTCTGCAGAATAATAGAACGCCCAGCAGCGCAGCGAATAATGTAATCATTGCAGTAACGCTGTGCACAATTTGTGATAGGGACACTGTCCCAATGTAAATATATTGTGTATATTTATTATTATTGGAATAACTGTGTTGAATACATGAGTGGTATGTGTTAGAAAAGATATATTGTTTTAATTACATATGTAAACAGGGTTACGAACAGTACTACAGGACTCAAGACTTACTCTACTTGAACTGTTCAAGAAGCTGTAGTACCTGCCACGCAGATGGTTCCCGACGTATTTTAATCCGTGTGAAAGGAACTGCGACATCTTATTTCCACAAGAACACTTTAGGCCACACTTGGAAACAAATAGGTAGTCCAGCAGCTGTTTTACGAACTGTGTACTCCATTTATTAAGAACATCCAGACGGGAGAACATTGTGTTATCCACAACTGAACACAACAGCTGTGTACTTCCGGTGTTTATGAATATTAATTAGAAAACTATCAGACTATAGATTAATTATCACAAAGAAGTGACGTTCTATATAAACTTTGTGACCTCGAATTTTCCATATACGAATTGTATGTGAGGATTTTATTAACTGTGATCTCAGGATCATAAATTGATTTACTTGTTCACAACAGCGACATTTAGTTCACTTTTGTCAATAAGTATCAAATTATGACACTAAGAAATTAATTTACCAATGTAATTTATTTAATTTGAAAGCATGTTAAAATTATCGCCCATAATTTTTGTACCAACCAAGGGAGACTATTGAGATTGTTGTTAATGTGTAATAGTTACAGAAACCACCCTCATGTTGCCGAATTGGTAACACGTCAAGATGACGTCAATTATGTATGGAGATAATTACCTAAGCTGTAGACCTACATAAGACTCTCCGACCAAAGGAGGTTGGGGGTCTGATGTTGGAGTCATCTTATAGGGAGATGCTCACAGTCTGACATGTCGTGTTTTGTATTTTTCTTAAACTGTCGGGAGGTGGTTGCGTGTTTCGCTGATAGCCACCGGACTGGCTGTGTCAAATTACAGCTGGGGGTAAGAATTCATCTAAGGGATTGTACTTGAAGAGTGTTGCATGATAGCAGCAGTGAGGAGTGTGTGAATATAACTTGCAATTACCTACATATGTCAATATTAACCAATGTATCATATCAGATGACTATCAATGGGTCGATTCTAACAGGTTGAATGAAATGTATATAGTTTACATGACAGGGTTCCCCTTGTCATGAAAAGGATGGCGGGAGAATGTCAGAATCTCCCCGCCAGTTATAACGCGTCGTCTTCGACGGCGCCAGGCAAATACGGCCAGGCAACGATGAGCAACATTAACCACGCTGTGGCAGAGCGGGTTAGCCAGTACAGGCGTGGAGCATGAACTCCACGCAGGGACGCAACCTCCAATTAGCAAGCCTTCACGGTGGTGAACTTCAGACGGCTGGAGAATGTTGTAGAGAACAGACGGTTTGAATGCAGCTCGAATTGTGTGTATGAACGCGTATAGATTGAAAGCGCTTGGGTTGCAGGATTGTAAGTTGTATTGCATTGTATTATATTTGTATATCTATTGATTGTCTTTTGACATCGCTATTGTATTTGCGCGATGTATGTATGATTGTGTTGAGTGAGCAGCGTGAATAAAGTGTTTGAATTGTAGTTGTTGTGTGTCACGTCAAGTCATTCCGTGACCGTGTTTTGTGTCACATTTTGTCAGTGTATACGAGCCTAGATTCTTGCTGAGAGCAAGGCCCTGACAAGTGTGAACGTGGGGGCTCGTCCGGGATCTGAACCCGGGAACTCTCGTACCCCAAGCGAAAATCATACCCCTAGACCACTTAAGAACATAACTGCCAAAGATATAATGGAAGTTTTCTTCCATATTTTTTCTAGAGTAGGGTTTCCTGACACTATTCTCTCATATCGGGGAAGTCAGTTCATAGCTGCAGCCACTCAAGCCTTTACTAGAATGTTAGGGGTAAAGCAATGCTTTAACAGCCCATACCACCCCCACTCTACAGGAATTGTGGAAAAGATGAACGGTGATCTTAAGTATATGCTATCCAAAGTTACCCAGGAACACCGTGGAGACTGTTATACTTATTTACCTGCCATACTATTTGTATATCGCGAAGTACCGCATTCCAGCACTGGTTTCTCACCATTTGAACTTGTATATGGTGCCAAACCACGCGGCCCATTATATTTGTACCATTCTATGTTAACTGAAAGTATAACTGTACATAAACCAGTATCATCGTATGATCATGTAACATCATTGCGTGATAGGATGATGAAATCTTGTGTGTTAGCTAAAGAAGCACTGAAACAATCAGGTACTATTTACCGACAGTACGCAAACAGAGGAAACAGGACAGTAACATTGACACCTGGACAGGATGTATGTAATGATTGTGTTGAGTGAGCAGCGTGAATAAAGTGTTTGAATTATAGTTGTGTGTGTCACGTCAAGTCATTCTGTGACCGTGTTTTGTATCACATTTTGTCAGTGTATACGAGCCTAGATTCTTGCTGAGAGCAAGACCCTGACAGAGCAGCTGGCCGAGTGGCTAGAATGCTGGATTGTCCTTCGGATGACCCGGGTTCGAATCATTGGTAAGGTGTGGATTTTTTTCTGTCGGGGGCAACAAGAACATCCTAACCTGCACAGCTCGCGGCGACTGCACTAGCCAGGCGGCCTGAATCCCTCAGGCTCATGACTCCCCACCATACACCGCCAGGTTCTATATAGACAATAAATGATAGACAGTCACATTCGCTCCCTCCATGGGTTGTAGTTATTATGCCATTAAAAAAAAAAAACACAGTGTGACAAATTATCGTCTGTCAAGACGGCAAGGTGCCAGAGATGTCTCGT
The DNA here is from genome assembly GCA_014155875.1 of Cepaea nemoralis. Taxonomy (NCBI): domain Eukaryota; kingdom Metazoa; phylum Mollusca; class Gastropoda; order Stylommatophora; family Helicidae; genus Cepaea; species Cepaea nemoralis. Next base: position 55,737 of record JACEFZ010012904.1, read on the forward strand.
CCTGAAGCGAAGAATGTAGATGTGTCCCTTCTAAGCAAGAGTAGGTCAGTCATTGTCGGACTGGTTTTGTACCATTCTCATAGTCTGGAGAGCTTTTTTTTTTTTTGGGTTATCCAATTATTTCACTTCTTTATCTTCTTGATCACATTCGGGTCATTTCTTGTTGTAATTGTTCTATCTGGCATACATGTTTTGCATCTTGCCTTTAGGACAGTGCATGCAACTATTAGCTTTTTGCATCTTTTGTATCAGGGGCGTCTCCATCTCTAGTATCAGGGGCGTTTCTGTCTCTAGTAACAGTGGCGTCTCCATCTCTAGTATCAGGGGCGTCTCTTTCTCTAGTATCAGGGACGTCTCCACCTCTAGTATCAGGGACGTCTCTATCTATAATATCAGGGGCGTCTCTATCTCTAGTATCAGTGGTGTCTCCATCTCTAGTATCAGGGACGTCTCCATCTCTAGTAACAGGGCGTCTCCATCTATAGTATCCATCTTCAGCGTAATGGCGTCTCCACCTCTGATGTCAGGGTGTCTCAATCTTCAGTATCAGGGGCGTCTCTGTTGAGAAAGGGTAAAGCAAACTGCCTATCGTTGAATAGACCGTGGGTGTGTTTTCTAGCTCTGCCATTCGGTTGACGAATGCAGTTTAGTTTCCAGAGAATTCCTCGCCATAACTAAAGAGTTCGTGCTCTGTGCGTCGCTTTCTGCCAGCGGTTAGCCTATGTGTGGTGAGAGACTGAGGTCTGTGTGATAAGACCATATTCAAAGAAGTATGTCCTCTTGCTCTTCAACCCCTTTTATCTTCAACATCAACCTATTTTTTAATGCTTTAGTATTTCAACCTAGGGTTGATCGCACACAAAATAAGTTAGATGCATATCTTTTCACTCCGGACGTAGCCGTCAACACATCCTTTATTTAGCTCTTTGTGATTTCTTGGCAAGTTTACCTTCAATAGTTTGTCACTGCTTTCTGAACGACCGGCACTCAAACCATTGTATGAAAACCAGTGCACAGCGGTCTGCTTCCAATTCTCTCGCAGCTGTGTTGAACGCTGTATACGGGACTCCGAACTGCATTCGTAACCCCTTTTCTACTGCGCCGGACATGTAACATTGTAACCACGCAACATTTTAAACATGAGCCCAAAAGTTTGGTTGCCCACCTAGTCCAATGCTGCAGATACGAAACAGAAACGTTCTTCGAGGTGTTACCGCAACGAGGTAGTTTACAGTTTACTGCGCAGTTCCGGGATCCGTATAAAAACGCAAAATATGATAGATGATCGAGGGATGGGATAATTCATGGGATCCGAATAAAAACGCAAAATATGACAAGATGGTCAACGGATGGGACAATTCACGATATTCAAATAAAAACGCAACATTTGACTGAGATGCTGATGGATGGGAAAACATACGGAAGTCAGAATACAAGCACAGCAGTGGCTGAATGGATAAGAGCGATCGCTGTTAAACTTCCCGTGTGCTGATGCCGAGGTAGAGGATTTAATCCTTACACCGGTCAGCTGGACTAAAATGCTGACTACTCGTTCTTGACTTGGGGATGTAAATTACATGTACAGGGTGACCCAAAAAATAAAACGAAACCAACAAATCTTTGAATAAAACTGTAGCCCAAGCATCATTGCGACGACGCAAAGGATTGGATTGAGATCAACAGTAGTTCCAGCAAGACGGGACCACCCCACACACATCAAATGACTCTTTCCTGGCTTAGACAATTTAGTGCAAAGCATGCAAGTGTGCATCCAGCGCTGCCGAGGCCATTTGGAGCATATTTTAGAAAGAAGATAACTTTTATGCAAAGCGACCGAAATAACTGAAACTTTTAGAAAATACTGTACAGAGACTGAAGTTTATGTTCAATAAATTTCAAGAAATTTGCTTGATATTTGTAGAATTTAATAAACTTTTAATGTGTACTGTTTTTGTTTTAATTACCCTGTACTTCAGAAGTCGAAGTGGGTTCGCCAGATGGCGAGGGACACTGGTAACAGGAGAATCTAATCCACATGCAAAAATCAGTCCAGTGCACTTCCCAGAAGTGGCAACTATAGTAGTACGTGTCATGATTACGCTTGAGTTCAAAGCGAGCAAACACACACACACAAAATATCTGAGAGGATTGAGATTGAGGGATGTGGGGTGGAAAACACACACACACAGATACAGGCGACCGTTTCGACAAAAGTCTTCATCAACGGGACAACAAAAAGAAAACAAGACACATAAAGGGAGACTAACGAAGACAGTTCTCTGCCCAGCTGTCACTTCATAGTCTTTTTGGAGATGTCCAAGTCGTCAGGCTTTCTATCCCCCACACCACCATTCCCCCAACTGCGTTTTCTATATGTTGTTTTTCAAGTGTGTTTCCTATGGAAGTGTTGCACCAAGAAATGCTGCAACGAAAAATGATGCACTAGAAAATGTTGCACCGAGAAATTTTACACCAGAGAAATGTTGCACCAAACAATGTTGCACCGAGAAATGTTGCACCGAACAATGTTGCGCCGAGAAATGTTGCACCAAACAATGTTGCACCGAGAAATGTTGCATCAAACAATGTTGCACCGAGAAATGTTGCACCAAACAATGTTGCGCCGAGAAATGTTGGGTGATTGGTGTAAATTAACGGCCTTTACCAGGGTGGGGGAGGGGGAGAAATGACTTTGAAAAATGTTTTCTCTGTGTTTGTTACATGTGATTTCTCTACCAGTTACATGTCATTTTTCTACCAATGACATGTCATTCCTCTAACAGTGACATGTCATTCCTCTACCAGTGACGTGACATTTCTCTACCAGTGACATGTTATTTCTCTGTCCGTGACATGCATTTCTCTAACAGTGTCGTGCCATTTTTCTACCAGTCACATGTCATTTCTCTATCAGTGACATGTCATTTCTCAACCAGTGACATGTTATTTATCTACCAGTGACATGTCATTTCTCTATCAGTGACATGTCATTTCTCTATCAGTGACATGTCATTTTTATACCATTGACATGTCATTTCTCCACCAATGACACGTCATTTCTTTATCAGTGGCATGTCATTTCTCTACCAGTGACATGTCATTTCGCTACCAGTGACACTGACACGTCATTTTTCTACCAGTGACACTGACAGGTCGTTTCTCTATCAATGACACTGATATGACATCTTTCTACGATTGACACTGACATGTTATAGCTTTGCTATTGACATTGACATTTCATTTCTCTTTCAATGACAATGAAATGTCAATCCTTTATTAAATACACTGACATGTCATTTCTCTTTCAATGACAATGACGTGCCATTTATCTATGAATTACACTGACATGTCATTTCTCTTTAAATGACAATGGCTTGCCATTTCTCTATCAGTTACTGCATGTCATTTCTCCTCCAATTACATTGACACGCAATCTCTCTATCAGTGACATTGACATGTCATCTCTTTACCGTGACAGTGATACACCATCTCTTTACCAGTGACAGTGACATGTCATCTCTCTACCAGTGACAGTGACATGTCATCTTTCTATCAGTGACAGTGACATGTCATCTCGCTACCAATGACAGTGACATGTCATCTCTCTACCATTGACAGTGACATGTCATCTCTATACCAGTGATAGTGACATGTCATCTCTCTACCATTGACAGTTACATGTCTTATCTCTACCAGTGATAGTGACATGTCATCTCTCTACCAGTGATAGTGACATGTCATCTCTCTACCAGTGATAGTGACATGTCATCTCTCTACCAGTGATAGTGACATGTCGTCTCTCTACCAGTGATAGTGACATGTCATCTCTCTACCAGTGACACTGACATGGCCTCTCTTTACCAGTGATACTGACATGGCCTCTCTTTACCAGTGACACTGACATGTCATATCTCTACCAGTGACAGTGACATGTCATATCTCTACCAGTGACACTGACATGGCCTCTCTTTACCAGTGATACTGACATGTCATCTCTCTTTCAGTGACAGTGACATGTCATATCTCTACCAGTGACAGTGACTTGTCATATCTCTACCAGTGACAGTGACGTGTCATATCTCTACCAATGACAGTGACATGTCATCTCTCTGCCAGTGACGCTATATGTCATCTCTCTACCAGTGACAGTGGCATGTCATATCTCTACCAGTGACAGGGACATGTCATCTCTCTAACATTGACACTGACATGTCATCTCTCTACCAGTGACACTGACATGTCGTCTCTCTGCCACTGACAATGACAGGTCATCTCCCTACCAGTGACACTGATGTGTCATCTCTCTAACAGTGACACTGACATGTAACCTCCTAGGCAATTCCTTCTCTATGATTACACTTTTAGTCGAGCTCACATGCTTCTATAGTTCCCTATATCTCTGAGGTTATCGTTGATGCAGTGGGACAGTGTAGTTTTCTTCCCTCGCTGTACAGAGAGCAACTCTGCATATTCAGGAGCTGGTTTTCCTTAAAGCGGTGCAAACATGGACAGATGTGTTTATCCAGTCTGTTCTGTATTGTCCTGTGGCAAAAAAAAAAAAATGCAGTTGCGTCCCTCGGGTATATAGATTGGTAGTCATTGTAGATTTCATTCTACACGTTTGTCAGTCTGAACAACTCTTTTCTTCTCGAAATTTGAGATTTCTTTATCTTTTTTTTTTCAACATTCGCCCGTCTCTTGGACAAAAAAGGGTTAATGCATACCTAATTAGTAAGACGGTAATCATACACGACAACCCTCGAGACAGGAGCAGCAAGGGTTAGCAATGGTAAAACACTAGGACAAAACACATGGTCAGTAATACTCAGTGAGCTCATCGGTTCACGGGGATCGTTGGGGACACAGGTAAAACCCGAGCGAGATAGCTAGCTGGACTCGGTATTCGGGATGCTGACAGCTTAAGGAACACACACACACGCGCACGCACACGCACAGAGAGAGAGAGAGAGAGAGAGAGAGAGAGAGAGAGAGAGAGAGAGAGAGAGAGAGAGAGAGAGAGAGAGAGAGAGAGAGAGAGACTGCGGTCGATAGTTCTGTACAAGTCATCTTCGCGATTATTGAAGAGTTTACGTCACGATTGAAGCAGATTTCACACAACGATTAGTTATGTCCAACAGTCTTAAGTCTTTACTTAGACGGTTTAAGGACAATCCTGATTCACAAGTGGCATCGCACTGATTTGTGACGAGTAGTTGACGGCAGCACCAGCAAAAGTATAAGCACAAGAAACAGATAGTTACTGAACGGACGGTCAGTATTGGACAGTGGACAAGAATCAGCACATAAAGTGTGAGGACCGCTTGGCTGGCTACTGACGGTCGTTATGGTGTTTTGCATATCCTTTACAGGACATCGCTGTCAATACTAGCATTTTAAGCATTATACCGCTGTTGTTGATTTCTTGGCAAGATTACGCTCATTAGTTTGTCACTACTTTCTGATCGGCCGGCTCACTTATCCCGTAATTTACCAACGCGGTGAGAGGCGTTACCAATTCTCGGGCGTCGTTATGGTGTACATCGTGAAATAAAACTATACAGTGAGCTGTCGCTGTGCGTTCTGTCCATTCTGTTGAGAGCATCGGTTAGCAAAAGTGTGTGTACGATTCAAAGTGACGAGAATCGTCTCAGTGAATGTACTGCCATAATATATCTCCTTGACAACAGTATTTCATTATCTACAAGCCCAGTAGCATTGCCACTATATCATGGCAGCCTGCCTTTTTCGTGTCACAAGTATATTTGATTTGCATGTCCAAGTACTTCACAATGAGATGGTAGCCACTTCGGTTTGGCTCACTTTCTGCGAGGAATCCTGTCTGAAGGACGTCTTATTCTGGAGTTTACCACTTTCAAGAGCTTGAAGTACAGGCAGTACATCAGAGAACCCGACAGTATGGTGGCAGCATGAGCTGGTGTTGTAAATCACGCGTAGATCGTGTTCCAAAGTTCGAAGCTCCAGAGCAAAAAGGTGGGGGAACATCTGCTGTTGTGGAGTGCCTTGTCTCGCAGTCGTTGTCAGGATTAGAAGGGTGTAAATCGTAACTTCCATTTCATTGGGGTTTACGTCAAATGACTCGGTCTCTTTCCGCAGGACGGGACGAGAAGTCAACATTTTAGTCCTTCAGACTGGTGTAGGGGTTGTACTCGCTATCTTGATATCAGCACACCGGATGTTTAAAATCGAACGCTTTTTTCCATTCAGACACGCTGACCTCCTGTGACACGGATCGTGAGCGACGAACATCACGCCATTCCTGTGATGTTGGGGTGAGCGATTTCAATCTGCCACTAGTGTCTCACCTGTGAAATCCCGTTTTGACATCCATCAACTCTCCTACCACAGATCGCTTAATTAACAGCAACACCTGTTTCACTTGCTTGTATTCACGCAAGTTTATAATATGCTTTATGTGTATTTCTTGCAAGTAAACTTTGTCTGCCGGGCTTCATGGCGTAGGTTATAGCGACTTTCTCCGTAATTCCGTATACTCTCGTGAGTAACTTGACGTGCGTGAGAATCGGTGGAGGTTCTCTCCTCGTCGGTAACTTACGGGGTATGTGAGCCGATTGCTCAGAAAGCAATGGCAAACTACTGAGCGTAATATTGCCAAGAAATCAACAATCAGCAGAAAGATGCTGATGTTGACAGCGATGTCCTGTAAAGGATATGCGAACACACACAAAAAATACTTTATGGGTTTGTCTGTCTTTGTGTCCGTCAATCCATCCATCCATCCATCTTCCTACCTACGTATCATTATACCATTACTCCCACCCAGTTCAACCTCAGAGAAGTTATATTAGGGTCCATCCCTGACTCAGATTAATAATCCAATGACCGAGACAGCCACAAATAGAATAATAATTTGAAGGTGATTGTTGCCCAATGAGTATCTTATCATATCTTATCTTATATTATCTGATCTTATCTTATCTTATCTTATCTTATCTTATCTTATCTGTCTATCCATTCATCCTTCCGTCTATCTGTTTTTCTGTTTGTCTGTCTGTCTGTTCGTCTGTCCGACCGTCCGTCCATTCATCCGTCTGTCTTTCTCTCCGTGCGTCTGTCTGTTCGTCTGTCTGTCCGTCCATCTTTCTGTCTGTCTGTCGGTCCATCCGCCTGTCTGTCCGTCAGTCTATCTCCCGTCTGTCTGTCTGTATGTCTGTATGTCTGTCTGTCTGTCTGTCCGTCCGCCCGTCTGTCTGTCTTTCTGTCCGTCCGTCCGTCTCTCTGTCTGTGTGTCTGTCCGTTCTCCCGTCTGTCTGTCTGTCTGTCTGTTCATCAGTCCTTTCGTCTGTCTGGCTGTCTGTCTTTCTGTCTTTCTGTCCGTCCGTCCGTCTGTCTGTGTGTCTGTCTGTCCGTCCGCCCGTCTGTATATATGTCTGTCTGTCTGTCTGTTCACGAGTCCTTTCGTCTGTCTGTCTGTCTGCCTGCCTGTCTGTCTGTCTGTTCATCAGTCCTTTCGTCTGTCTGTCCGTCTGTCTGTCTGTCTGTTCATCAGTCCTTTCGTATGTCTGTTTATCAGTCCTTCCATCTGTCCGTCTGTCTGTCTGTCTGTCTGTCTGTCTGTCTGTCCGTCTGTCCGTCTGTCGGTCCGTCCGCCCGTCTGTCTGTCTTTCTGTCCGTCCGTCTGTCCGTCCACCCGTCTGTCTGTCTGTCTGGTCATCAGTCCCTTCGTCTGTCTGTCTGTCTGTCTGTCTGCCTGTCTGTCTGTTAATCAGTCCTTTCGTCTGTCTGTCCGTATGTCTATCTGTCTGTTCATCAGTCCTTTCGTCTGTTTGTCTGTTCATCAGTCCTTCCGTCTGTCTGTCCGTCTATCTATCTCTCGTCTGTCTGTCTGTCTGTCGGTCCGTCCGCCCGTCTGTCTGTCTTTCTGTCCGTCCGTCTCTCTGTCAGTATGTCTGTCTATCCGTCCGCCCATCTGTATATATGTCTGTCTGTCTGTCTGTTCATCAGTCCTTTCGTCTGTCTGTCTGTCTGTCCGTCTGTCGGTCCGTCCGCCCGTCTGTCTGTCTTTCTGTCCGTCCGTCTGTCCGTCCGCCCGTCTGTCTGTCTGTCTGTCTGTCTGGTCATCGGTCCTTTCGTCTGTCTGTCTGTCTGTCTGCCTGTCTGTTCATCAGTTCTTTCGTCTGTCTGTCCGTATGTCTATCTGTCTGTTTATCAGTCCTTTGGTCTGTCTGTCTGTTCATCAGTCCTTCCGTCTGTCTGTCCGTCTGTCTATCTCTCGTCTGTCTGTCTGTCTGTCTGTCTGTCTGTCTGTCTGTCTGTCGGTCCGTCCGCCCGTCTGTCTGTCTTTCTGTCCGTCCGTCTCTCTGTCTGTATGTCTGTCTATCCGTCCGCCCATCTGTATATATGTCTGTCTGTTCATCAGTCCTTTCGTCTGTCTGTCTGTCTTTCTGTCCGTCCGTCCGTCTGTCTGTATGTCTGTCTGTCCGTCGGCCCGTCTGTCTGTCTGTCTGTCTGAGTGTCTGTTCATCAGTCCTTTCGTCTGTCTGTCTGTCTTCCTGTCTGTCTGTCTGTCTATTTTTCTGTCTTTCTGTCTGTCTGTCTTCACAATATGTGTCCTGTCACCTACGGCCCAGAGCCGTCGTCACACACCTCGCATACTAATATGCTGTTTTCAATCTCACGATTATCAACCCCCCCCCCCCCCCCCCCCCACCCACCCATGAATGAAATCTCTGCTACGCCACTGCCTATCTGTGTATTCATCCATAACTGAGCTTTAAAGCCTATTGTTTGTGCAGTCTGAAGTGATTCACAACCCAGAAGGATTTATAGGCAGCTTAAAAAGGTAGACGACATTATTTGTTTACGAAAGACCTTGATTGTTCTATTGCCATCGCCTAGGCAGTCACTATAAGACCAGGAGATAAGCCAACGTTTCGTAAACCTTTCTGTTGTCATCTTCAGACATCTTCACTCTCTCACATAAACGTGAAAGTCGTGGATCACATCTTAGGTCTCTAGTTCAAATCCGACTCGCGAGGTTTTTAAAGATGAGCAGGCTGAGCCCACAAGTCAAATCAAATCAAATAAACTTTATTAGGGTCACAAATTGGGCGCGCAGGCCCGTCTTACATTCGGCCCTTCCAATCACTCGTCTTTCATTCATCAAGAGCATTATACATTTACATAGGAAGAAAAATAAACATTGTGAAATGAATGTTGTAAACATAAACAAGGCTTATTACCATGTTATGAGGCCCATCTCCCAATTATCCATACATCACCCCACCCACACACACACACCCACCTACCCACACACACGCACACCAGGGACACATACATACTCCACCAACAGACCCATCCCCCTCGCGCACATCCCCCTCGCGCACATCCCCCACCCACACACACTACCCTCATCTGATCCCCAACCAAAACACACTGGCCACCCACAAACATTCCCCCACTAACCCACACATCCCACATCCTACCCCCACACATCTTCTCCTCACCCACACCTCAAACCACCCATCCCCCAGCCACATCTCCATCGACCACATATTCCCCTCCCCACGCACACAATCCCCCACCAACCCACACATCGCACATCCACTCACACATCCCCAAACCATACACACACATCCCCACCAACTGACATGTCCGTACCCCTGCCCCCACACACACACACATCTCCCTAACCACCCATACATCCCCAAACCACTCACACACACCCCACCACCCACACATACAACTTCCACCCACCCACACATGCCTTAACCCAATCCCCCACCCGCACATCACATACACCCCCTACCACGCAATATTCCCAACCCACGCACCACACATACACACACATATCCCTCACCAACACATCTCCACTTACACACCACACACATATCCCCCACCCAGATACCACACAATATTCCCACCCACACCCACACAGATACCCTTACCCATCCACCCCACATACCCCCACTCACACACCACGAAACACACACATACCTCACCCACACAATATCCCCAACCAACACACCACACACCTCTCCCCACCCACACACGCATTCCCTACCCGTCCACCAACACACACTCACTCACGCATACATCCTCCACTACGCACCCACACCCCCACCCACCCACCCACCCCCAACCAAACATCTCACGATCACAATACCCCTACCCACACACATCCTCCACCCACTCACACATCCCATCCCGACACATACAACTCCCTCTCCGACCTACACAACCCTAAGCCACTCACACACCCTCACCCACTCATTCCCCATCCACGCACACATTTCCCACCCACACACCCACACATACTTCCCCCAACCACCACGCATCTCTTACTCACCCCCACATATACCCCACCTATACACACATTCCCCGCACCCATCACACACATCCCCCACTTTCCTCCACCCACACACATATCCTCACCCATACCACCACAAACATACCCTCCACCCACACATCATGCACACATCCCGCACCAACACACCGCACACATATCTCACACCCACACACCATACACTTCTCCCCACCCGCCCTTGCATCCCCAATCCACCCAACACAATCCCCTACCCACACAACCCCGCCACCCACACATACTTCCTCAAACCATCCACACATCTCCACCCACATAAACACACATCCCCCGCATCCATCCCATACACATATCCTCCACTCATATACACATCCCCCACACCCATTTCCACACCCCTACTTTCACCCCCACACATCCATCCACACATCCCACCAACACCCAGAAATATCACTACCCACCAAAACCACACACCCCAACCCATCCAAACGCATATCCCCACCCACACATCCCCCACCCACACATATCCCCACACTCACACACATCCTCCACACACACTCACACCTCCTCACATCTAGGCACATACAAAATGTCTCAAGTTAGCAGTGAAACTAGTATGAACAACCTCCCACACTTTACTCACACACATACACTGACACTTGTCATGAGCAGTCTCATAAAAATGTTAAACATGGAGAAAAATGTGTACATAAAAAGTATGTGATGTAAAAATAGTGATGCTCCCACACACACACACACACACACACACACACACACACACACACACCACACACACACTCTCTCTCTCTCTCTCTCACTCATTCACTCTCGCGCTCACTCATTCACTCTCGCGCTCACTCATTCACTCTCGCGCTCACTCATTCACTCTCGCGCTCACTCATTCACTCTCACGCTCACTCATTCACTCTCGCGCTCACTCATTCACTCTCACGCTCACTCATTCACTCTCACGCTCACTCATTCACTCTCGCGCTCACTCATTCACTCTCATGCTCACTCATTCACTCTCATGCTCACTCATTCACTCTCCCGCTCACTCATTCTGTCTCTCATTCACACTCACTCACTCTCTCACTCAAACTACAGTAATGAACATGAGTTTATAATATGCATGATAAAATCAAGTGGTATTTAACTGATAATATGACAGATGGGAATACACAAACATATGGATTCGCGTGTTACATAACATTCGTGTTACATGACATGCATCTGCTCAGCTCTCTCTCTCTCTCTCTCTCTCTCTCTCTCTCTCTCTCTCTCTCTCTCTCTCTCTCTCTCTATCTCTATCTCTCCCCCTCTCTCTCTGTATTTTTTCATATACACACACTCACACGCATGCGCGCGCTCACACATACACACTAACACATCAACTCTCCCACTGTCTCACTCTCTCACACACAATCCTTCACACACACACACTCACTCTCTTAATCACACTCTCTCACACATACACGTACGCATGAACGCATGCACGCACACACTCCCTCACTCACTCTCACACATACACGTACGAATGCATGCACTGACACATTCCCCCACCATTTCTCACTCAATCACTCTCTCCACACACACGCATGCACGTGCGCGCACACACATTCACTCTCTCCCTCTCTCTGACACACACTTCTCTCTCTCTCTCTCTCTCTCTCTCTCTCTCTCTCTCTCTCTCTCTCTCTCTCTCTCTCTCTCTCTCTCTCTCTCTCGCTCTCACACGCACACACATATATAGTGAACAATTATAGTTAAACAATTATAATGAACAATTATACCAGTAAATGAATTATGGTGGCATATAGTCGATATGGATTAAGTATTGAAAGAGTTTTCGGTTAAATGCGTAGGGACTCATTGGAGTTTTCAGATCTGGAGGCAGCTCATTCCATAAGTGAGCACCAGAATAGGCGAAACATGTTTTGTATAGGTCCAATCTAGGCTTTGAGACATGTAACAAATTTAGGCGCTTGCTGTTCATTGCATTAGATTGAATCAGCGGCAGAAGATACTCTGGGGTATTTTGAGATATAATTTTATTCACTAATTTGGCTTTGTTGAAAAGGAAGCGCTTTTGAAGTGGTAGAAGTCTTAGATGACTGTACAAATTATTACTTTCAACGTGCTTTATGCCAGAAACCAGACGAATAGCGCGGTTTTGTAGAGAACATAGTCGTTTTAAATTAGATTTAGGGCAACCATCCCAAACTGTGGAACAGTAATCGAGATGTGATTGGATATAGCATGTATAGAATATTTTTCGTGTGCTTTCGTCCAGGAAGTGCTGAATTTTAGCAAGTTGGTAAACTTTCTGTGCTATTTTCTTGGTAAGAGCGTGAACATGAGAGCTCCAGTTCAAATGGCTGTCAATTAAAAGACCTAGTGTTTTATGTTCAGTCACATTAACTATAGGTAACGTGCCTATGCGGAGTTCGAGCGGTGCTCCAGTTATGGCTAGTGTCTGCAGTTTTTGTCTGGTCGTTATTAGCATGGATTTGGTTTTGTCAATGTTAATTTGCATGCGGTTTTCATTGCTCCATCTAGTAAGATTATCAAGTTCCTTTTGTAAAGAATTCTCTAATTCACTACGGTTTTCTTGACCAGTATATATAGTACAGTCGTCTGCAAATAGATCACAAGTTGTATTGATATATAAAGGAAGATCATTAATATAAACTGCAAAAAGCAGCGGACCTAGTATTGAGCCCTGAGGCACACCAATATTAAGCTGTGTGGGTCTTGATAGACAGTTGTTGAAGGACACGACTTGTTGTCTGTCGGATAGAAATGACGTAATTATGTTCACCATGTTGGTGCTTGTCTTCATTTGTTTTAGTTTTCTAATTAGAATATCGTGATCTACCATATCAAAAGCTTTTTTAAAGTCTACAAACACCGCTCCACAAATTCTACCGTTGTTGATGTTTAAGTGCCAGTTATCGGTCTTTTTTGTTAGAGCACTATGGCAAGAATAGTTAGGTCGAAACCCAGATTGACTGTTAATTATTAGATTGTTGTTAATTAAATGGTGTAACGTTATTTTATGAATGTGTTTTTCTAATGGTGTTGATAGCGACGATAGTAAGGAAATAGGTCTATAATTACCCAAAATGCTATTATCGATTGAGCCATTTTTAATTAGCGGAAACACTTTAGCAATTTTAAATGCAGATGGAAAGTAATTTTTGGCCAGGCACTGGTTTTAAATATGAACGTTAAGGACTCGCTAATGACTGGTGCAGCACAACGAAGAATTCTATTACTGATACCATCTAGGCCGTGTGAGTTTTTTGTTTTGAGGTTTAAGAGATATTTATAAACGTCTGCAACAAACACTAAAGGAATCTCACCGGGAATATTTCTGGTGCACTTCTCCTCACAGAATGATGCCAATGAACTTAAATTACACGATGAGTCTGGTATTGAAGACTTTAGATTCTCTATTTCTGATTGAAAGAACCAACTGAATTCATCGCATGTTATAGAATTTGGTATTGCTTATTCTGTAGGGCGTTTCTTATTGGTTAGCAAGTTAATAGCCTTCCATATATTTGTACTGTTTGAATTATCTACAATCAAATTTTTAAAATGATCTTTTTTTATCCTACGAATTTCATATTTAACTTCATTCCTTAGTCTGCGGTAATTGATGAAGTCTTTATTTTTGTGTGCTGTATCTCGCTCTCTCATGATTTCCAGAACTTCTCTAGTGACCCATGGGGATTTATGTTGATTTTTGACTCGAACTTCTTTGATTGGCACGTGTTTATCGAACACATTGTAGACTGTCTTCGTCCAGAAAGCTAATGCATCGTCCGGGTCAGGATGTTGGTAAACGTGATCAAGGGCTGCTTTTCTTAAGTCTTGCAAAAATAAATCTTGGTTGAATGCTTTAAAATTTCTAAATTTGATACTTACATGTTTATGTTTAAGAGATTTGAACCCAATTCTTGACCATGTACAACATACCGGGTAGTGGTCACTAACTGTACTAACAGGAACATAACATTCAATAATATTATCTGGACAAGTAACATATATATGATCAATTATAGTTGAGGATGTGTCAGTAACCCTTGTAGGACGGTTTATTAGTTGTTTGAAATTGTAAGAAAGAATGATATCGTCCCATGTCTGGTTGGATTTACTAATATCTATGTTGAAGTCACCTAGTATCATAACTTCTCTACCTGCTGTAAACACTCTATCCATCATTGTAGTGAAGCAGTCATACCAACTGTACCCGGCACAAGGATTCCTATATAGGTATCTGTCATATATTCTGAAGGGAGTGGGAAATCACTTTGGTGCATGCCCCATTTCTAATCAAAGAAGTTGGGCCCCATCCTCTTCTGTCTTCAATAACCCCAGAATATGACCCTCGAGTTATCTGCAGGCCTCGTCTTATTTAATTTTGTCTAGGAGATATTGATTATGGCCCTGGTGAAAATAATAAATACCAACTGGGATTCTGCTCCTTCTCCAAGGATTCTTATAGATCTTGAGCCCCACTTTTTTGTTTACCAAATCTGAGGAAAGTCTGGAGAATTCTCTCAGCTTGATTTATATTAAGAAAGCATGGATGTTGAGCAGTTGATAGACACTTGAGTCTCTCCCAATTTAATATTCCTTCATGAGTTAAGTTGGTTTTAAACAATTAAACACATAACCAATCACAATAGATCTTGACAAATTGGTGTACACACATAAGATGGAGAATCACAGATAGGTTGAACCAATAATCAACATAAGATCAGTGACAGTTAATTATTTATTTAATGGGCCTGTGTCTTCTGGCCTGTTATTCATTTTCTATGTTGGTTTATACAAGATAAATTAGAAAAATGCATATAGGACCAATGTCACAGACCATCAACAAACAAGCATCAATACATGAGATGTCAATAAGAGTGGAAACATGGTATACATTTGAATGTTGTACATGTTAAGTGTGAAAATGATGAATCTATATTTAGTTATCAGTTCTTGAAAACTGAGTGTTGTGTGTTTTCTTTCTAAGAAAATGATACCCTTATGATTTGGAGGATTAGGATAGACCTGGGTCCATTGACTGATAGATCCGCTTCAGGTCTGCCCATGTAGCTCCTCTGAAGGCCTCCCCATACTCTGCTCATGGCCAAGTCATCCTCCATCTCAAGTGCGGTTCATCTCTTTCTCTCTGTGGTCTGGTTTAGTTGTTGGCCAGTTGGATGCCCATTGGTTGCCAATGGGTTGCCACCAAGATTTCACTGTGTAAGATTCACATAAACATATACAATCTTCCCAATACAATATTCTAAAAGTAGGTCGGAAAAAAACCTAACTTCCTGAAGTAGGAACTAGTTCTCCCCCCTCCTCTCTTCTTTTCTCTAATCTAGTGTTGGGTTAATTTGCGGTGGTCAGAGTTTATCACACTGTGTACGCCTTGTCTCAGTTGGTTCCTGCTGTATGTAAGTTCTCATTGGACCTGGGGTCAGTGAGACGTGTACAGTAAGACAGTGACAAGAGTGAGGAAGTGTCAAGATGCATGTAAATAAATGACATACATTTATAACATTTCTATCACTCAATTGTGTTTGTAGTGTGGATAAATGATTCTCTGTGTTTTTCCCAATCAACCAACGTCTTCTTCTTCTTTGTATAATAACTCCTTTCCCATTATCTGTTGTTGTTGAGTTGAGTGTTGAGTTGTGTGTGGTTGTGTTTTTTAAGTTGTGTTGCGTAATGAGTTAAGTTAACTTCTGGTGGTGGAGTTCCGCGAAGCACAACTTTTCTGATGTAATGCAGTTCATAAGTGCCCTTGTCTAATTAAATTTTGACACAAATATAAATATTTATCTCATCAAACCCTATTTATTCAATAGATGAAGCAGAAATGAAAGATTGATTTCTCTTTCAGCTTTCTAGATTGTAAATAGGCATAGATAAGTCTGTTTTAGAACGAGACACTTGTTCTAGTACACGAACTGTCATTTTAGCTGTAGATAGTGATAGCATGTTTAACAGTGTTTCTGAGGAAATGCACAAGATTGCTTTAGAATCATCACTTCGTACAGTTGTTTAGAATAGAATGTAGTATTATTATGCACTTCTTAAAGTTAATAATTATCTTTAAGAATATCAGAGATTGCAGTATTCGAAAAGAGTATTAGATTGTCAGTTTGCCCGGGAATCGGCTCTGCGTCGTCAGAATGGAACAGTCAAATATTTTTCACTTCAGAGGTTTTAATTTATAATAATATATTTCAATTGACATTACAAACACTGGATACCATTCCTGGGCCTTTGATACATCTGGTCATCAGTTCAGTCTAAGGACTAACAAGCTCACCTGGGATCCAGACATTCTGCCGTCCTTATTTGAAAATTTGGTCACACTAATTTTCACGTCTGTTCATCAGGCATGTTTTAGGAAGAGTGCGCGATTAACATATTCTACGCGGGCTTTCGATGGAGGCGGTGTCACGTGTCTGTTCTCATCCAATGATCTCCTGAGTTTGGGCTGATGAAATGTTTCTTAGAATTGACGTCATCTGTCACTTGTTCCAGTTTCAGTTTTGATGTTCCATTAAGTTTTAAAGGTTTGGTTTCAGTTTGCGTTAGTAAACTCCATTGTTATATATTTTCTCCTCTTCTTGGCTTGAATTCTTGTCAACTGAATAATGGTGGTTAGCAATTATGCCACAGTATCCAATGAGAAACGGTTGTTGGCTGGCTGGCTTCACCTCTAACCAAACACATTCTATCTCTACTGTCTCGAGATCACTTCTACGGGACCAGTTGAGGGAATTGGAAATGTATACAGCAATACCTGTCTCTAATTTTTGATTTGCATCTTTCCGAATTACTTTAAACCCCTTAAGTGAGATTTCGGAGTCGGTTATTTTGTCGTTAAGACGACTTTCTGTGATTCCAAACACATGGAACTGTTTGGACAGTATTACCGAGAGCTCAGGTAATTTGTTGAGCAGATGAAAGATGTTGAGATGGCCTATATATAGACCATTTTTGTTGAGCCACTGATCGTGATTGGCGAACATTATAAACTAAAAGGAAGATGTCGCTTGTGGTATACAAATTGCAGGGATTTTGAAACTTTATTTAGAAATAGTTAAGGCTGTTAGAGGGGGCAGGCAAAATGTCTTTGCTGGAGTGATATCATGAATGCTTGGTGCAGGGCTGCAGGATTGTATCGCATTAGCTGCTGAAGTTGACGGTTCCACTCATAGGGTTGTAGATTACCGTCCAGCGAGGGATTGCTATGAGTGTCACTGGAAGTGCCTACATTGGAAGCAGGCATCGGCGGCACAGCACCATTGTTTAACGGTGTCCCCTTTGACATCATAGAGGGAGACTGTTTTACAGGCAAGGTAGGAAACAAAGTATCATAATTAGCAACATTTGTATTGGAGCTTGGGTTGCTATTCACGACATTGTGTTCCTGGGGTACAGGCAAGGGTGGTGTGGGAAGAGAAGGAGAGTTTTCTGAACACAGTGAGATGGCTGTTGCCGGAGGTGAAGTTCGGTTTACTCCTGTAACTGGTGCTGGTTGTTGTGCACAGTTCGGGATATTTTATGTTCTTCGCTAGGAAGCTACTTCCTAGCTTGGAACAATGTATTTGATCCCTGTATAGTTTTTTCTTAGGAGCTCCGGACGGTGACGTAAAGTAAGGGGTGTTATTTATGAAATTCATGTTATTATTTTTACAGAATTTATATAACGTTAGATTAGCAGCATCGGCAGTACGACGCTGGAACCCGTAACATGGTGGAATGATAGATGAAATAAACAAGGATGATTTCGGAAATATATTGCGCAACAGCACCTCCAATGTAGCTAGTTGTGAGGTGCTGATGATTTTATTATCCATTATGTCATTGACACCAATATGGACTGTTGCTCTCCTAATTCGGTCGTTCACTTGGAATCGTCGCAGTGTAGCGGTCAGCCTGTCAATGTCAGCGCCTGGTACAGGGTAGATTGAAGTTGATTCGCTGTCAGTAGATGACATGCGATCACTATAGATTCCCTTCAGCAGGGAGTCTCCAATGACGACATGTGTTGCACTGTGATCTATGGTTATTTCACGCTGCTGGCGTGTCCGCTTGGACTGTTGTTGCCACTGGTCACTGTCGTCTTTCTTGTGTTCTTGTTTATTGTAGCTTGCTTGCGTTGGTTGTTGGTATCCAGTAGTGGTAACGACTGAGCTCTGTGATTCCAAGTCTGCTGCTGGAGAGTCTACACTTAAGGCCTGGAACCTGTTGCTGATATGCACATCGATGGGGTAGATAGATGGTGTGCGTTCTACAGGTCTAGTGGTGGTTTTGTTGCTTGTAGAAACTATCTGTATGTCATTATGCGACGAACATTCACTGGTAACACACGCATCCACAACACCATGGGTACTTTCTGTTTGTGCACTTTTATGAAATGACTGTGCACGCTTTAGTTTCAAGGCATGTATGGATGTTTTAAAAGTCTCCTTCTCTTCTTTAAGGATTCGGATTTCCTCTCGAAGAAGAATGTTTTCTAACTCCGCAATAATATTAGTTGTGTTGCTGGTAATAAAATCTTTTAACCTCGTCTCCAAAGCCTGAATTAGTTCACGACAATCATTGTTGCTCTGTGTTTCGGCCGTCTTTGAAAGTGATGTGTTAGTTTAATAAGATTGAGCTGGTGAATTGTGTTGTTTGTCCAGCTGGACATCAGTGTCTGATTGTTCACTAGACAGCGTGATGGATGTTGGCGATGAAGGTGATAGATTCAGTCGCTGAGCTGGCGTGCTAACTAACTTTTGTCCCATCTTGTTTTTGTTTACATTTTCACATCGCTTTGCCACAGTTGATGATCGTAAGTTGGAGGACATGTTGGCAATATAGGCAGCTCGACAAGGCAAGGAGTAAATAAAACTGCAGGCCGTTCTGTAGATCGTGCGTGGCGCTTATCTCTTGCTAGTCACACATAGTGAAGTCTCACGTTGTCGTGAATCGATAATTGGTAAAAATTCAAAAATGGATGCTCTTACCCTCACGTGTCACAATGAAATCTTCATTTCACTAAATAAACAGTCACATAAACTTGACAGTTGAGAGTGTGTAAATTCAGCACAATAATGGAGTAAATAAAAACGCCGGCCCTTCTGTAGGGCGTGCGTGGTGATTATCACTTGTTAGCTCCGCATGGCTAACTCTCACGTTGATGTGGATCGATAATTGGTAACATTCAAAAATGGCTGCTCTTACCATCACATATCACAAAGAATCCCTCATTTCACTAAATAAACGGTCACATAAACTTGAAGTGTTGAGTAGTATGTAATCCACTTTTAGAACGAACACAATGATATACACAGCATCGCGATTGAATTAAGTAAACTTGTTAAAATATTCAAAATTCGAGGAATGTCCGGGAAGTCCGGGAATGGAGTCTGCCCATGGGAAGGGGAATCCAGAAAATAAACCTCAACCGTGGAAGTCGGAAGAAGATGTTGGCCCAATGGGCACTGAACTAGAAAGTGGACATCTACGAACTACAGTGGATGCTATGCACCTTTCTGTTTGTGACCCATGCTGAAATTGGAACATTGCAAGCAGTGGTTGTGATGTAGTAGTTGTTTTCGATGTTGTTGTTGTTTTTGTCGTTGTTGTTGTCGTTGTTGTTGCTATAATAGCGGACATGGTAGTAGTTTAAATGCTCGTGGGAGTAGTAGTTTTATCAGTAGTGACAGTAGGAAAAGAAGGGGTGAGGAGGAGGAAGGTGAGCTAGTCCGTAGGAGGATTTAACCCACAGCACAAACAACGAATGAACTTTATTTTCAGAGGGTTAATAATTTGTCACGCTGGCCCGTCTGACAATATGTCCTTCTTAATGCTCTGCGCTCATACATTATTTCATTCACATATCACTTATGAAGCTATTTTTAGACAAGAACGATAACAACAGAAAGAAAACAATACAGAAACACACACTAGAAATCCAGCCCGCTGACCTCGTATCACAGTCGACAACGGCAACCTGCAGAAAGCTATTGTATTATATTGCATATGACGTTTTATAACCATCTCCTTAAACAGTACTATCGATCAAATATTGTTGTCCCACAACACAAGCGCACGGCGAGAGTTTAAAACCTATTGTTTATGCGAGAGACCAGGTGGTTAGTGATTTACTTACTGACAAGGTAAGCTTTCATATATCTGTGTATTTGTGTTTGTTTGTTTGTTTTGATGGGTAATGACTTTTGTTTAAATAAAGTCATTTGTATTTGAATTAAAGGTAGACTTAACAATAAAGTAAAGGCAGTTCTATAGCAGATACTATCGCTAGGCTGTGAAATGTTAGGAATTCAGATATTTTAAACGAAAATATATGAGGTGCGTTGACCAGTTCCTGTCCTTGCAGAAAATTACTAGGAAATTCGTCAATTTAATCTGATACCCATTTTTATGAGACTGGATCGACGCTTCAGAGTCGTTCTATTTGAGACACAAATAGTCGCGCCTCTCTTGGGGATGGAAACCGGTCCGCTGATTGGCAGGGCAGCGCTTTAACTAGTAGGCCACCACGGCTCGCGAGGAAAGAACTTACATATTACAATTTGAAAGCGTCGGAGTGGGTCAGAATATGAAGGTAGTGGTTGTGGTGGTGATGGTGATGGTGGTGGTGGTGGTGGTGGTGGTGGTGGTGGTGGTGGTGGTGGTGGTGGTGGTAAATGTAAAAAAGAAGGTGGTGGTTGTAGTAGTGCTGGTAGTAGTGGTGGTAGTAGTAGGGAAGGTGGTGGTAGTGGTGGTGATGGTGATAGTGGTGGTGATGGTGATAGTGGTGGTGGTAGAAGTGGTGCTGCTAGTGGTCGTGGTGGTAGTGGCGGTGGTAGTGGTGGTGGTGATAGTGATGGTGGTGGTGGTGGTGGTGGTGGTGATATTGTGCTGCTGCTGATGTTAGCAGTTGTGGTGTTAGTAGTGGCAGAGGTGGTAGTGGTTATAATAGTTTGTGTCTGTTGAGACTTTTAACAGAAAGTGGACAACGGCTGGAAGTCGATGAACTGAATCTTTGATCAGTAGCTGACATAATTGTGTGGTGGGAACGGCGAGAGAAGTGTTGAGACGTAACTAGTGGCATTGACGCGTCAAATAGTGTGATGTAGTATATGTGAAGTCGTCAATAGTTTATTATCGTATAGATGTATCTTTTTGTTAGTGTGGTGGTGATGGTAGTGGTGGTAGTAATAGTAGTATTAGTAGTATTAGTAGTAGTAGTAGTAGTAGTAGTAGTAGTAGTAGTAGTAGTAGTAGTAGTAGTAGTAGTAGTAGTAGTAGTAGTAGTAGTAGTAGTAGCAGTTGTGGTAGTAGTAGTAGTAGTAGTAGTAGTAGTAGTAGTAGTAGTAGTAGTAGTAGTAGTAGTAGTAGTAGTAGTAGTAGTAGCAGTAGTAGTTGTTGTTGTTGTTGTTGCTGTTGTTGTTATGGTTTTTATTGCTATGATGGCGGAAGTGGTATTAATTTTAATAAGTAGTAGTAGTAGTAGTAGCAGCAGCAGCAGCAGCAGTAACAGTAGTAGTAGTAGTAGTAGTAGTAGTAGTAGTAGTAGTAGTAGTAGTAGTAGTAGTAGTAGTAGTAGTAGTAGTAGTAGTAGTAGTAGTAGTAGTAGTAGTAGTAGTAGTAGTAGTAGTAGTAGTAGTAGTAGAAGAAGGAGGAGGAGGAGGAGGAAGTAAAGGAGGAGGAGGAGAAAAAAGAGTAGTAGTAGTAGTAGTAGTAGTAGTAGTAGTAGTAGTAGTAGTAGTAGTAGTAGTAGTAGTAGTAGTAGTAGTAGTAGTAGTAGTAGTAGTAGTAGTAGTTTTTGTTGTTGTTGTTGTTGTTATGGTAGTTGTTGCTATGATGGCGGAAGTGGTAATGTAGTAGTAGTAGTAGTAGTAGTAGTAGTAGTAGTAGTAGTAGTAGTAGTAGTAGTAGTAGTAGTAGTAGTAGTAGTAGTAGTAGTAGTAGTAGTAGTAGTAGTAGTAGTAGTAGTAGTATAGTATGTCCCGAAAAGAATGCCTTCATTCACGATACATTATTTTGAAAACTGTCTGTTGCATCCCACCCAAGGAATATGTCTTTGATAGGTCCAAAAACAGCTTAAATCATCGAAAGCGGTGACATTTCTTTGATGTTTTGCTGAAAAACTAGTGATTTCTCGCTAACAAATTTATGTTTACAGTAATGAAAGCCCCGCCAATTCAGATGACACACAAGGCGTATCCGGATTCGTATGGGAGTGGGTGCAATGAAAGAAGTGGCTTAAAATCGACAGGGTCGGCTGCATTGTACCGGGTTTTATCCCATATGGCTCAGTTTCTTTCCGCAGCGCGGAAAGCGTCGCACAAAGCACGAACTCCGTACTCCAGCGACGACCCTCGGGAGTCTCCGAAAAAATGCACTCGTGAAATGAAGGACGCTGCCCGGAATCGAACATACAACCTTCGGAGCCCGAGTCAGACGGCTTGACCACTTCACCACGGAGAATCCCGAGGGGGGTGCAATGTGTAATATTAGTAAAGACAGAGAATTTACAGAGGCATGGGGTAAATAATTTGTAAATTGACAGGAAAGTAGAAGGAATATATTTCTTACCTTATTTTCATTTCCTTCTTGTTTCTTCAGCTGCTGGTTAATAATGGGTACACAAGTATTCGTGTTAGCTTTTTATATTGAGTTCGTGAAATCTTCCAAATAGCTGTGCGTTAATGTGCGTATGGAGTGACCAGAAATGATACCGCAATTTAGTCATCATGTTTCCATTTTTAAGGATCTGTTCAGCTGTCTGTGTAGTTTGTTCACACGTACACATGGGTGACAGACCCGCTTTGAGTCTTCGTGAAAGATTGTCTACTCTGCTGTTTACCGTTCAGAGACGGAACATGATTACCTGTTTCGCATTATGAAAATAGTTGTCAGAGTCTCTGTAGTGGGCTTTCTTCTTAACGACCAAGATGTTGGTCCTCTTTTCATTGAAGTTTATAGATTGATTCGTATGCACGTGTGTTGTTCCCTAATTTGACAACGTGTTTGCTCTCACGTTTCCTGTTATGCCACAATATGTCAGTTTCCACCGCAATATTACTCTTCTGTTGGTATTCAATGTGTTTAGTGTGTGTGTGTGTGTGTGTGTGTGTGTGTGTATGTGTCTGTGTGTGTGTGAGTGTGTGTGTGTGTGTGAGTGTGTGTGTGTGTGTGTGTGTGTGTGTGTGTGTGTGTGTTTCAATACAGTTGTTTGTCACCGCTGAGGGCTTGCGGAATTGAAAATTCATCACTGTAGAATACAAACTGTTGCCATAGATATTACGCTGATGCTGTAATGTTTAGGGCCTGCAATTCTTCTGAATATTTGAAGCAAAATATCCCAGTTGGTGTGCACGTTGATTAAGGTCTGCGATCTGCTCAGACCTTAATCTGTGTCGGACGATTTCAGTAGGTTGATGACTGCTCTCGGTTGCATAAAATTCAATCCATCCTTTCGCCAATAACCCTCTTCCTCTTTCAACACATGGCCCTCACATTTTTCCAGTAACTTTTATCAATATTTAATAGCGCGGACTGGATTAGTATCCTGACGTCAGACAATTTGAATATAGTATTGTCAGCTGCCACCTGTCCTTTGATTTTAGCCCACACAAGTTCTATAGGGTTAAAATGAGAATGGTACGGCGGAAGTCTCAAGCACCCATGACGATGCTCTTCTATCAACTTGTCGATTTGATATTTCTTGCTTTTTGGACTGTATGCTTTGATACGAACACGAGCCCAGCATTCTGTTGTAAGCCATTATGCGTATTACCAGCAAGGGCCATGACCAAAAGTTGTCCTATACTACTGGGCACATATCGCGTTATCTGTCCATCCACTGATTGTCATTCCTTATCACTTGTGTGGTGCGCATTGATCCACATTTCATCCAAACACACTATGCCATAATTTTCTTTGCGCATTTCCCTTATTTCACGTAGATATCTGCTTCTCATGGCTCCTAAATGCGGTTGCTCGCAAAGATTATTTCTACCGCCCTTGTACTTTCAAAAAGTGAAGATAATGTCCTTATAATTTTCCACAAAGTTGTTTTGGATAGCTCTATGTTATTGTTCTTTCTGAACCAAACCCTAAGTTTTCTTACAGTCACTGTTTCTTTGGCATCCAGCATTTTTATAATGCTGGATAATCCTGGATATAAAATCCGATATTTTTATAATTTTAGGAGTCTCCGTGGCGAAGTGGTCAAGCCTTTTGACTCGGGCTCCAAAGGTAGTGGGTTCGATTCCGGGCTGCATCCTTCGGTTCACGAGTTAAATTTTTCGGAGACTTCTGTGGATCGTCGCTAGAGCTGCGGAGTTCGTGCTTTGTGAGATGCTTTCCGCGCTGCGGAAAGAGACTGAACCATATGGGATAGAACCCGGTGCAATGAAGTCGACCCTGTCGACTTTTAAGCGACTTTTTTACAGCCTTTTTATAATAGCTCGCCTTATGACATCTTTGTCAAAGCTGTCTACAATAATCTTTCTACCTACCGTTTGGTTATTGCGTGGTGGTTTAATTCCAGATTCTTGCACCCATCGATGAAATGCCCGTTTACTCAAACCCAATGCATGCACTGTTCTTTTTTTCAGAATTTGTAATAGTATAAAACAGTTTCCTGCGATCAGCTACTTGACAAAAATATGTGTACAACTTCATAGCGATTCTTTGAAGTGTATAATTTCTCATTCAATCCCATTGAAAAATATTCACACATTTCAATGTTAGCGATAAGTGGTAAGATTTTTTTTTTAAACATATTAATCAGGTTTCATGAAATAACCCACAATTTGAGACACCTCTGAATGAACAGTCCTAGTTTAAACAACGCGGGGAGTTGGCATAAGGCCAATCCCGTGAAAAAAAAAAACATACAATATTCAACACTGAGCGCTGATTGTCTGGCTACGCTGTAATACATTTAATATTATGAATTTCATCTCAGACCCGTAAATTATATACCGCATATAAACAAACTTTGAAATCTGCTTTTGTTGGGTGGACATAATGATAAGGTTATATACTAAATCTCATAATTTCCCCTCAGTTGGTTACTGAGATATGGATGTTTATATTGGGGCAAAAAAAAAAAAAAAAAAAAAAGACTATAGTAGTAGTAGTAGTAGTAGTAGTAGTAGTAGTAGTAGTAGTAGTAGTAGTAGTAGTAGTAGTAGTAGTAGTAGTAGTAGTAGTAGTAGTAGTAGGAGGAGGAGGAGGAGGAGGAGCATAAATGGCGTTGTTGGTTATTCAAGCTTTGGTGATGGTGGCAGTAGTAAAGGTAGCGGAAGATCATGCGTGTTGAAAGTGGTTGTAGTGGTGATGAATTCACACATGAACCCATAATAAACCCACACAAGAAAGCACACATCACTATGTCCTCAGATGTCCCACAGAACAACTAATCACCAGAATGATACCAAAGGTCAGTTTCTTCAGTTAGAAGATGTGAAGTCAGGAGACTCAGGACGAGGTCATCGGTTGTTGCGGTGTCTTATGCCATTACTCGGTCCGAGCACGGATCCAGAGCGGAGACGGAAGGCTTTGGTGAGGAAAGATGGAACTTACAGGTAGAGGTTGTTGTATTGTTTTGTTTCTATTGGGCTTCTTCTTCTTCTTCTTCTTCTTCTTCTTCTTCTTCTTCTTCTTCTTCTTCTTCTTCTTCTTCTTTCTCTACCACTACCACCACCATCACCACTACTACTACTACTACTACTACTACTACTACTACTACTACTACTACTACTACTACTACTACTACTACTACTACTACTACTACTACTACTACTACTACTACTACTACTACTACTACTACTATTCCTACTACTACTACTACTACTACTACTACTACTACTACTACTACTACTACTACTACTGCTACTACTACTATTACTGCTACTACTACTACTACTACTACTACTACTACTACTACTACTACTACTACTGCTACTGCTGCTGCTGCTGCTACTACTACTACTGCTGCTGCTACTACTACTATTACTAATATTTTATTATTATTATTATCATTATTATTATTGTCATCATTATTATGATGATTATCACCATTGCCATTTGACGGCGTTGCTGTCAATGTATTCTTTGTATTCTAAAAACAACCTGAATCTATCGATGCTTCCAGAACATTGATTATCGGACTGAGCGATCACACCAGCAAATTCCTGGCAGACATCTTCATCACCCTGGTTGACCTACCCTGGCCATTCCTGGTGACTACCCTCTTCGCCATCTACCTCTTCTTTGTCATTGGGTTCGCTACCTTCTGGTGGGCCATGGCTTTCCACAATGGCGACTTCGACAACTTGGACAACAAGGGTCACGAGTTCTGTCTACTGGGCATAAGGTCATTTCCGGGCGCCATCATGTTTTCGGTGGAAACGCAAACAACCATTGGATACGGATTTTCTTATCCCAACGCTCACTGCGCTGCCACTGTGCCACTATTGTACCTGCAGGTAATGAGGGTTTGTTTAAGTTATTAAGAGTATCCGCATCTTTATTATAAATGTTTATGTTTAATTGAGAGAGAATATGAAAATTCATAGCTGAAAACGCGGAAAATTTATAATGAATGAATCAAAACAAATGTATTCCCTTAGTGGATTTTTGTGCAAATAGAAAGACTCAAAGAGTTCGTGGTAAATTTGAAATGACAGTGGGGATAACAAATGTTCCACATTCGAACACAACTTGTTTTAATTGTTTCAGCATAAATATCATTCATTAACTACGTCATATGATATATAGCTCTGCGGTATGGAAAGGAAGAGATGTGGCGAAATATGCCATGCAATAAATCGTGCAACATATTGTTTGTGGCTTCTGAGTTTAAATGAATGTATCAACAAAACAACGAGACGTAACATCGGCAAGATGTTACTAGAACACGATCGCAAGGGTCAAATTGGGCGTTCCAGCTAAAGAAATAAACGTGAGTATTGTCAAATGTTATGTATATTCAACAATACTGTATGGCGAAGAAGCCTGGACATTGAACAAGCCATTAGAAAGTAGAATAGAGGCCGGGGGGGGGGGGGGGGGGGTTGTTGAAAAAAAAACCATAATATATCGCATTTCATGGAAACAAAAACAATCAAATATAGAGGTTATAGAAAAACTGGGATTGAAAAGAGAGTTGATGAAAGAAATAAAACTAAGGTCACATTAAAAGCCATAGGGTGTATGTCTAATGACTGTGAGGTTTTTGAAAATATTGCCTTTCCAAGTTTTTTATTCATCCTCTGTGAACTCATACAACATAAGGGTAAATACACAACTTGGAATGGCAATATTTTCAAAACCACCAGTCATTACAAATACACCATGAATACCACTTTTATAAAAACCATACTGGAGGGCAAGGTTGAAGGCAAGCGAGCATGAGGTAGACAACGATACAAGTGGAAAGATAACACCAAGAGATGGACGGACAGCAGACTTGACAGAATGTAATTCAAGGCGAGAGACAGTGTTGAAAATCGAAAGCAGCCAACTTTTATTTTGGAGATGGCACCTGACTGATTGAATAACTGATTGATTGATTGATTGATTGATTGATTGATTGATTGATTGATTGTACCCGTCTATCCCGTTGACCAGGTAGTCACAGGACTCTTTCTGGAGACGCTGATGCTCGGGTGTGTATTTGTGAAGATCGCTCGCCCCAAGCACCGGGCCAATACCATCTTGTTCTCCCGGCACGCGCTGGTAAACCGGGAAAACGGGAAACTGGTCCTGCAGGTCCGCGTGGGCGATTTGCGCAAATCTCATCTGGTGGATTCCTCCATCAACGGGATGGTGATACGCCGGCACTCCACGCGGGAGGGCGTGGTCTATCCACTGTACCAGTTCAACTGCGAGTTCACTGCCGATGGCATGGGCGACAGGATGTTTCTCCTGTTTCCGGTGATTGTTAAGCATGTTATAGATGAGCACAGCCCGCTGTATGACGTCGGCCCAGCAGATTTGGACAGCAGGAAGTTGGAAGTTGTTCTTTATTTGACTGGAACTGTGGAATCTACAGGTGAGGGTTATACCTCTTAGTTGTCTAGTTATTCCTTTTAGTTATCTAGTTATTCCTTTTTGTTGTCCAGTTATTATTTTTTTCGTTCTGTTAATCCATTTATTGTCCAGTTATTCCTTTTAGTTGTTCAGTCATTCATTTTAGTGTTTCAGTTATTTCTTTTAGTTGTCCAGTTATTCCTTTTAATTGCCCAGTTATTTCTCTTAGTTGTCCAATTATTTCTCTTAATTGCAGAGTTATTTCTCTTAGTTATCCAGTTATTTCTCTTAGTTGTCCAGCTATTCCTTTTAGCTATCCAGTTA
Source organism: Cepaea nemoralis (assembly GCA_014155875.1). Lineage (NCBI taxonomy): Eukaryota > Metazoa > Mollusca > Gastropoda > Stylommatophora > Helicidae > Cepaea > Cepaea nemoralis. The sequence continues at coordinate 84,430 of JACEFZ010012904.1, forward strand.
TTCCTTTAATCGTCCAGTTATTTCTCTTAGTTGTCCAGTTAATTCTTTTAGCTGTCCAGTTATTTCTCTTATTTGTCCTGTTATTTCTCTTAGTTTATCATCATCATCATCTGCCACTTCTGCCGTCAAGCGTCGTGGGGAGGAATAATTTGCGCTCCAGCGCACTTGATAGTGTCATTCCATGTGATTGTACAATGTCTTTGGTGTCATCAATCCATTTTCTTCTTGTAGGTCCTCTTGGTCTCGTCGCAGATGATCTTTGATGTAAGGCCAGTGTTGCATTCTAACGACATGGCCAAACCACTTGATCTTCTGTCTTTCAATAAAAAAGTGTTGATCCCACTGTCTGTCTGATAACAGCATTCTCTTACTCGGTCTCGGATTGTTAATTTGGCAGCTTTCCACAGGCATCTCATCTCACAGGTGTTGATTTTGCGAAAGTGTGATTTGGATAAAGTCCAAGTTTGAGATTGGTAGCATAGGTTTGTGTGAATATGCTGTTTATTATCTGTCGTTTTGCAGACATGGGTATATTTGGATGTTTCAGTAAGGGTGATAGTTGATATGTAAATACACTAGCTTTTTGACATCTGATTTCGATTTATCTGTCCAATCTGCCATCTTCTGTGATAATACTTCCAAGATATTTGAATTCTTTAACTTGTTTCAGAGTTGTGCTATTTATCTGTATACTTAGTGGGCCCGGCGATCTGCTAACTTGCATTACTTCAGGTATTGGCTATATTTATACTCATATTGTATCTTCTGTATGTTGAACTCGGATTATTAATATGATTTTGTAGTCTGCCCTCATCGCTGTTAAACAGGCACTGATCGTCTCCAAATAGAAGTTCATTTATTTCCTGTGGATCAGTTGTTTCATCTTCTCTTAGTTATCCATCTTATCATCTTCTCTTAGTTATCCAGTTATTTCTCTTACTTGTCCAGTTATTCCTTTTAGCTGTCCAGTAATTCCTTCTAGTCGTCAAATTATTCCTTTTAGTTGTTCAGTTATTCCTTTCAGTTGTCCGAAGTTCGATAAATTTATAGATATGCATGTTTCTCTACTGGAGCAACGTCTGGCCGAGTGGTTAGTAACCCCGGACACCTACACGGGAGACCCAGGTTCGAATTCTCGATAAGGTGATGGGTTTTTGTCTGTCGTGGGGAGAAAAGTAATGGCACTTTGGCACGGTACTATAGGCAGTAATGACCCTTGGGCTACTATTATAGTAAGTAATAGGAGTACTGACAATTCTGGAGATACTATAAGCAGTAATGACACTTTGTCAAGGTGCAGTAGCAGAAATTACACTTGGGCTACTATTATAGGCAGTAATATCACTTTGATAAGCTATTAGTATTATAAGCAGTAATGACACTCTGTTATGCACTATATAGGAAGTAATGACAATTCTGGGAGATACTTAGCAGTAATGACACTTTGTCCAAGGTTCAGTAGGGCAGAAATGACACTTTGTCAAGGTACAATAGGCAGCAATGACACTTTGTCAAGGCACAATAGGCAGTAGGCAGTAATGACACTTTGTCAAGGTACATAGTGTCAGAGTCCTAACTATTTCCTCCTTCTAGCTCACTGGACTTGGACAGGCAAATTACAACATCTACGACACATATACTAATAACACATGAATGCAATCGGAACTCGCAGGAGCTATCTCCTGAACACATTTATTACAATATACTACAGCTGACAACATGGTCGCACTTCACGCTCAAACAATCGTTCAACACCAGCAGTCAAGCGCTAGCTCACATGGGCGATATTTACCTGTCGCCCGTTTGATCATTCGCAATCACAGTCTCCACATCATCCCGCACATATCACAGTTAGTACATTCCTCGAATATCAATACACAACGTTCATCTCCATCTATCCGTCACAAACACTATCGTTCTATCGTTCTATCACTCTCTAGATCTCCACACGTCCGTCTATATTCGCTGTCTCACACACACTGCCTCCGTCCTCCTTGACCTTCCCACATCACGTGGGTCTATCCAGCGGACTTCTTGCCTGACCTTCCGTCAGCCAAGCCATGGTGTCTCCTACTGCCCTTGACCTCAGCTATGCTTTACACTGACTCTCGCTTACATACCGGCACTTACACTATTACTTACATATAAGCCCCTGACAAATAGGCAGTAATAACACTTTGTCAACGTACAATAGGCAGTAATGACACTTTGTCAAGATACTATAGGCATTAATGACATTTTATCTAGGTATAATATGTAGTAATGACACTTTGTCAAGGTGCAATAGGCAGAATGCAGTAATGACACTTTGTCAAGGTACAATATGCAGTAATGACACTTTGTCAAGGTACAATAGGCAGTAATGACACTTTGTCAAGGTACTATATTCAGTAATGGCACTTTTTCAAGGTGCAATGGGCAGTAATGACACTTTGTCAAGGTATAATAGCCGTAATGACACTTTGTCAAGGTAATAATAGGCAGTAAGACACTTTGTCAATGTACAATAGGCAGTAATGACACTTTGTCAATGTACAATAGGCAGTAATGACACTTTGTCAAGGTAAAATAGGCAGTAATGACATTTTGTCAAGGTAAAATAGGCAGTAGGCAGTAATGACACTTTGTCAAGGTATAATAGGCAGTAATGACACTTTGTCATGGTATAAATGAGGCAGTAATGACACTTTGTCGAAATGTACAATAGGCAGTAATGACACTTTGTCAAGGTATAATAGGCAGTAATGACATTTTGTCAAGGTAAAATGGCAGTAATGACACTTTGTCAAGGTAAAATAGGCAGTAATGACATTTTGTCAAGGTAAAATAGGCAGTAGGCAGTAATGACAATTTGTCAAGGTACAGTAGGCAGTAATGACAATTTGTCAAGGTACTATAGGCAGTAATGATATTTTGTCAAGGTACAACAGGCAGTAATGACACTTTGTCAAGGTACAGTAGACAGTAATGACACTTTGTCAAGGCACAATAGGCAGTAGGCAGTAATGACACTTTGTCAAGGTACAATAGGCAGTAATGACACTTTGTCAGGTACTATAGGCAGTAATGACACTTTTTCAAGGTACTGTAGGCAGTAATGACACTTTTACAATGTACTATAGGCAGTAATAACGCTTTGACAATGTACTATAGACAGTAATGACACTTTGTCAAGGTACAATAGGCAGTAATGGCACTTTGATTCTCTAACATCCTAATTTCGGCGTCGAGAGTATGTCGCCATCAGAAGATCTGTCTGTAGAAAGTAAACATTGACGGGCCAGTACCTGAATTTCTATAGCTTTGCACACATCCAGTATAAGCCCGTTTCGTATTTTGTATTTGACGAACATAAACGATTGCTTAAATACATCGAGACATTGGCAATTAGGTGGTCCCCATCCGTTTTGTGCAAACAGAAAGATTTCATTTTAGATTTGCGATTATCGTGGCGAAAACAAATATTCCACATTCGAACAATATCAGTGACTATGTTTTACGTATTTCAGCCGAATTATTATTCATTTATTCACTTCATATGATACATAGCTCTGCAGTATGCACCCGAGAAGATGCAGCGAAATATACCAGGCAATAAATTGTGCAACATATTGTTTGTGACTTCTGTGTTTAAATTCACTAACTTAATACAGTGTTTTAAATACAGTGCCTTGTTATTTTAATTAAGTGCCATGGGCTTATAAATGATATAAATACTCTAGTTGTCCACATACAACCACCTTTAATTTTTGTTATGTAAAACAGCATGTCTGCTACCGTGTTAACAACGTTTAAGTCATAACTGTGACATCCTCCGAAGTCGGAGAGTGTCTGCCTGTACGGCGAGGAACCACCAGTCTGCACACCAACAAGCCAGACATGGGACAACGGATACTCACGCAAAACTCAGGTCCTGTATATGACATCACACTGATGTTGGACACCAGGATGCCTTCATCCGACATACAGGACTTCGCGTTGGAGCTCAAGCCAACGAACACAAGCAAGCAAGCAAGCATAACTGTGACACACACCTACTTTCCATTTTCCGTCATCCATTTTTGTTTGGTCCAATCCTACTTTTTGTTTGGCAATGGATCTGTTAACTCTGCATGATATACATCCATCCATCCATCCATCCATCCATCCGTCATGTGCTCTGGGGATAAGCGTGGGCGGTCATGTTTTACCATCTCACTCGATCGCCAGAGTCGTGGATCAGGTCAGTGTTTCTGTCTCGACCATGCCACGTGGCCACGCCATCCAGGTATTTACTTCTCGGTCTTCCCCCTTGGTCTCTTCCCTTCGATCTTGCCAGTTGTTACCAAGTTCTCCAATTCATTTCTTCTCATAACATGCCCAAAATATTTTGACTGTCTACGTCTAATGTCTCTAATCAGTTTACGATCTTCATTTGTTTCTTGAAGGACTTGTTCATTGGTGTTTCTATCTGTCCATGGTATTCTTTGCATTTTCCTCAGAAAACACATTTCCACAGCCATCAGATGATTTTCAGCTTGTCTGCTCATTGTCCACGCTTCACATCCATACAAAAATACAAGCACTTCAACTTCAAAATGTAGCACTTCAACACTCTTTTTCTCGTTTCATTTGATATCTTTTTATTGGTCAGTATGTTTTCCATCTTGCATGAGAGCGGCTCTCATAACAGACAGCAGCGCGAACATGCATACTTGCATTAATCTTATCCTTTTGGGTAAGGAGGTGCCTTATCTGTTATATAGTATTAGTATATTACCCGAGCCACGCCATGTTATTTCCTGGGTTGTCAAAAACTGGGATCTAGTAACTGGGCTGTGACCCGTGGTTGTAAATGGCTCGCAAATAATACGTACTTGATGTCTGATAGAAGAGTCCTTGGTGGGTTCATACGGCGGCTGAAGTGGCACTAACCGTTCTTTGACACTAACCGGAGATTCCCCAACGAGAGTTGAGTTGAGTTGAGCTAAGAACCGACATCACTGCACTCAGGACATTCCCACATGCTCTCCGCCCCCTCGTTCAACAGCCAGCGAGGAGTCACACTACTAATAGTTCCCACTCGCTATCTGATTGAAAGTTCTCCTGGTCTTCCCTCTCAGTTTTGAGATTCTTCCAGAACCCCCGCAATCTCATTCTTTCCACATACGGGTTCTCAGTCTGTTCCCCCGCCTTCTCCAATGGTCCGACAGGCGTACGCCTATCCCTCCCTTCTCCATAGGTTCTGCAACAAGAATGTATTGTCAAGTGTGTATGACACAACACAGATGTTACTGAATGTGTTGTCAAGTGTGTATGACACAACACAGATGTTACTGAATGTGTTTTCAAGTGTGTATGACACAACACAGATGTTACTGAATGTGTTGTCAAGTGTGTATGACACAACACAATGTTACTGAAAAAAGCCATGTTCTTCATGGCATGTCAACTGAGGTCAGCTCGACCGAATGAATAAGAGCACTCGTTTTTAAAATAACCGGCCTGTTAATGACGAGGTAGCGGGTTCAGCCTTACACCGGTCAGTTGGCCTAAAATACTGACTTCTCGTCCTTGTCTTGGGGACGTAAATTACAAGTACCCCATAAGTCGGAGTGCATCCAAACCTACTTTCTCGTTGGCGCTGAATCAGTTAAGTATTATTAATTTATTCACTTCGTGTGATATACACCTGTGCTGTATGCATCTGACAAGATGCAGCGAATAATGCCAGGCAATAAATCGTGCAACACACTATTTGTGTCTTCTGTGTTCACTAAGGGAATACATTGTTTTACTCTGTTCGTCTTTTTCATTTTTTTTTTCAAGAATTACATACATGAATCGTTATAAATGCTGTTAACCAACTAACAACATTGTCTATACTCATCTGACCCGCTAACTGTAGCAAGGCATATCCTTTACTGAACGTCGCAGTCAACAGCAGCAATGTTTTACTGTTCGTGATTTCTTACGTTTTTCTTCTTCTGCTACGTTCATCCGGATAGTTTTTTTTTTTTTCCGGACGTGATTGCGCTGTGCCTGTTTACGGCAGAGCTGCGTTCTTGCGTCGTTAGGCCGACACATCCAACTTCTGCTAATAGTCGACGTTTGGTGCAGGAGAGCCTGGCGTATGATGACACAACATCTAGCTTAGGAATGGAGGTGGAGGCTTAGGAATGGAGGTGGAGGCGGTCAGTGCAGCTGTCCGCTGGACAGAGAACACGATACATACACACATTGCGATTGTAACTGATTCAGAAAGCATGCTGAGGAGGGTGAGGACAGGCAGGCTTCGTGCGGAGTGGCTTGCTTCGCTTTGGAGGTCACAGGTAGCAAGCATCACCTGGATCTTTTCGGCAAAACTTGGTGGAATATTGATGCATGACAAGACAGACGTGGTTGCGGCCTTGTGGGAGCACGTGTACACCTCGGAGGAGCAAATGGATCACCATAGTCTGGTAAGAATGAGGCAGCGAGGTGTGACGAGGGGATCTGGCCGACGCTTGACGCTCAGAGGAAAGGCAAGACGGACATATAATCAGATTGCTACTGGAACTATTAGTGTTGGAACTCTTCGCTGGCTGCTGAGGATGTGGACGGAGTGCTTATGGGAATATCCCGAATGCTGTGATGTCGGTTCCTAAATCAATCAATCAATCAATCAATCAATCAATCCAACTTCTGCGAGCGTTTGTTGACCGGGTTAACGTTCCCGGAAATTTCTTACGCTCAATACTTTGCCATTACTTTCTGAACGACCGGCATGCATATCATTTTATGAAAACCAACACAAAGCGGTCTGATTCCAAATCGCCCGCAGCTGTGTTTCGAACGTGATATGCTGGATTATGAATCGCATTTGTAACCCCTTCGTCACAGCGATGAATATTAGCCTACTGCCAGCACTGTTCTGTGTTCGTCTCGTCTACAAACTGCTGCCAGCACTGTTCTGTGTTCGTCTCATCTACAAACTGCTGCCAGCTACTGCCAGCACTGTTCTCTGTTCATCTCATCTACAAACTGCTGCCAGCACTGTTCTGTGTTCGTCTCATCTACAAACTGCTGCCAGCTACTGCCAGCACTGTTCTGTGTTCGTCTCATCTACAAACTGCTGCCAGATACTGCCAGCACTGTTCTCTGTTCGTCTCATCTACAAACTGCTGCCAACTACTGCCAGCACTGTTCTGTGTTCGTCTCATCTACAAACTGCTGCCAGCACTGTTCTGTGTTCGTCTCATCTACAAACTGCTGCCAGCTACTGCCAGCACTGTTCTGTGTTCGTCTCATCTACAAACTGCTGCCAACTACTGCCAGCACTGTTCTGTGTTCGTCTCATCTACAAACTGCTGCCAGCACTGTTATGTGTTAGTCTCATCTACAAACTGCTGCCAGCACTGTTGTGTATTCGTCTCATCTATAAACTGCTGCCAGCTACAGCCAGAACTGTTGTGTATTCGTCTCATCTACAAACTGCTGCCAGCTACTGCCAGAACTGTTCTGTGTTCGTCTCACCTACAAACTGCTGCCAGCTACTGCAAGCACTGTTCTGTGTTCGTCTCATCTACAAACTGCTGCCAGCACTATTGTGTGTTCGTCTCATCTACAAACTGCTGCCAGCTACTGCCTGCTCTGTTCTGTGTTCGTCTCATCTACAAACTGCTGCCAGCACTGTTCTGTGCTCGTCTCATCTACAAACTGCTGCCAGCTACTGCAATGCACTGTTCTGTGTTCGCCTCATCTACAAACTACTGCCAGCACTGTTCTGTGCTCGTCTCATCTACAAACTGCTGCCAGCTACTGCCAGCACTGTTCTGTGTTCGTCTCATCTACAAACTGCTGCCAGCTACTGCCAGCACTGTTCTGTGTTCGTCTCATCTACAAACTGCTGCCAGCACTGTTCTGTGTTCGTCTCATCTACAAACTGCTGCCAGCTACTGCCAGCACTGTTCTGTGTCTCATCTACAAACTACTGCCAGCACTGTTCTGTGTTCGTCTCATCTACAAACTACTGTCAGCACTGTTCTGTGTTCGTCTCATCTACAAACTGCTGCACAGTCTAGCACTTATCAGACACTGTGGCCGTACATGCTTCCTGAGTTTCTTTATATCTGAGATACCATATCTTATATTGATTTCCATATTAATAGAGTTGGTTAACTGATTAAGTGCATGGGATGATTAATCGTCGTAAGCGAATTACCATATCTGTCAAGGGCTTAAAAGTGTAGCTTAAAAGTCGACAGGGTCGACTTCATTGCACCGAGTTATATCTCATATGGCTCGGTCTCTTTCCGCAGCGCGGAAAGCGTCGCATAAAGCACGAACTCCGTAACTCTAGCGACGACCCACAGGAGTCTCCGAAAAATTTCACTCGTGAACCGAAGGACGCGGCCCGGAATCGAACCCTCAACCTTCGGAACCCAAGTCAAACAGCTTGACCACTTAGCCACGGAGACTCCTATATACAATAGTTTTCCTTAAACAACCCCTTCAGTTTGATATATAATATAACATATATGCTACCAAATTAACAACTTTTAAGGGACATATGATGATTAATCGTCCTAAACGGATTTATGTATCAGCCATGGGATTATATACAGTAGTTTTTCATAAACAACTCCCTTTAATTTGATATATAATACAACGTGTCTGCTACCATATTATCATCTTTTAAGTCATAATTTCCCATTTTCGGCCATCAATTTTTTGATTTATTTGGTTATTTCGGGATTTGAAATTTAAATATTGAGCACAACCCATTACTGGCAACGCTGATCGTATTCCGGTATGAACCTAAGGCCTATCCACGTCAATATGGAAGCACTATACTCGAGTTTCGCCCTCGTTTGAGCTCGTCAGTAGTGCATATCCCTGACCGGATTTTTTTTTATTGGCCACTGAATCTGTTAAAATGGGCGTACAGGCGAGAGGATCGACTTCATTGCACCGGGTTTTATCCCGTATGGCTCGGTCTCTTTCAGCAGAGTGGTCTGCCGACATTGCACTCGCGAACCGAATGGCGGATTCCGGAGGCGAACTCAAATCTCTTAAGCGTAATGGCAAGCGGACTAACCACTCCACATGTAGACCTGCAAACATTTAAAGCTGTGTGTTTATAAGATATCACGATCTCTTTAGTTACAGCTAAAGTGTGCTTCTCTGTTTCTCTGTTTGCTTCTCATGTCCCCCTACAACATACAAAAAATTATAAAAATTATCTCAAACGATAACTAGTATAATAAATATTCCCATATGTACGGTATCTTACACCTTCCTTAGGTATGCATAAGGGCCATGTTAAAATTTGCCTTAGTGAGTCATGCATTATTGATTATTTTCCATGCGTTTTGATGCATATTGTTCTGTTTTTGTCTAAGATTAGCTTCATGAGTGTTGTATGAATTAAATAATGTATGAGAGGAAAGAGAGAAAAAGGGCAGAATGTCAGACGGGCCTGTGTGCCCAATTCTTAACCCTTTAAAAATAAAGTTTGTTCGTTCATTCGTTCTCTACAAGTGGTGGTCTAAACACACATATCCATATGTAAAACAAATGTTACGTCATGTCGAGATGATCAAATTTCTTTATTGATACAGATATGATCAATTGTATTTTATGTATTGTGGTCTGGTGGTGTAAGGCCATACTGATGTGATGTAATAAAGAAAGGAAAAGTACTCAACAGGGTTAATAACTTCACATACCAGGAGGCGATCATAACTTCAGGCTGAAGATGCGTGGTAGAGATTACAAGCAGAATCGGCCAGGAATAAGCTGCATTTCAAATAATGAAAAGTATCCTACGCAATAAGTCACTATCATTGAATCTCGTGGGAGTACTGAAGTATTATATGAGACATGGCCTGCTGTATGGCGGCGAATCAATGAATGTTTCTGAGACGACTGTCGCGAACTCGTTGGGCTACCATAGTAGCTAACATCGACTGACGGCAAAGAGGTTAATTAACCGATGAAGTGCAGTGGGATGATTAATCCCCTTAAGCGACAACATGTACCCGCCATGGGCTCATACATCACCGAAATGTTGTCATTGCGTTAAAATGCAACATGTCTGCTACCGTATTAATAACTTTCAAGTCATAACTGTGACACACCCCTTCTTCCCATTTTCCGTCATCATTTTTGTTAGGTCCAACCCTACATTTTGTTTGGTTTTTAAAGTAAAACATTATCCTCAAATATAATAAGGAGGCATTGTTCTTTGGCCATGTAAGAGAAGTGGGGCGTTGAAGAACATTGGGAAAGAGCTGCAGTAACAGAGACGTGACAAACATAGAGAAATGATGCCGGATGGACTAGAACAGGACTTCCGGTCCAATTTGGCAGGTGCGCTGTCGAGCTGTTAAGGCCTCTGGGGTGTTTTTGCTTCTGGTTACTGTTCGCTTGCACATTTACCTCAAGTTGGACTGACTGATGGTACATGGTTCCGTCACCCAACTACTGAGTTAAGTGCGTGGAGCGACACTGTGAGCTGTGGATTTCAAGTGGAATGATTTTTAGATCTGTCTGCGGTTGTTGGTATTGTTAACTGCATGTTCAGAAAAATAGTCGGTCTACCGGTTGCTGAACTAGTTGGTTTTACAGTATCAGTAATGTGTGTGCAACTGCTGGTTTTCTAACGACTGTCGATTTTATCGACGATGGATTGTAATTTTAGTGGCGGACTGTTGCGTTGGCATTCTTGCAGTGGCTTTATGCCAGTATGCCTGTGCGTGCTGTTGGTTTGTCGGGACTACTTACTGTTCCACTATTCACATTGTACTGCGTGGATAAATTTGTGTGATATTCACTGGGACAGGAACGGGACATTATGGTATAACCTTTTGACGTGAAGTTTGAACCGTGACTAACGACTAACAACCAAGACAGTGGCTTGGGCGAATAACATTAATAGAATTATACCAGAACACCAAGCAGCGAGGTTTGTGTAGGTGAAAGATTGCCACGCCAGTAGGCAAAGCTGGTCGTAGTGGTGATGATGATGATGATGATGATGATGATGATGATGATGATGATGATGATGATGATGATGATGATGATGATGATGATGATAAGATGGTGGTGGTGATGGTGGTTGTCGTGACCCAGCTGTGAGCTAGTTGTGAGCTCTGATCACATTCACACCTGACGGCGTGATACATGCCGTCATGCGTTGGTCAGGAGATAAGTGTCTCCTCAAAGCGTCATTCAGAGGTTGACCTAAGTCCGAGTTGGAAGGATCAAGAGGGGTGGTGGCAATGGCAGTATTCACCCTGCCGCCCCTGTAGTGTGGTTGTAGTTACAGTGTTTTAGTATTAGAACGCATGTGTGAGAATTCTTGAGTTTTAAAACAGAGTATGTAGAGATTCAGATGAACTTGTGAAAAAGACCAGAAGTGAAATTTCGATATAAAATGAACCGATTTTATGTTGTACTTCGAACGTGTAGGAAGTTGTGACATCGAGTGGTAATGTGAGTAAATATAATATGAATCCACTAAGAATGCCATGACTAAATGTAATAGTCATGGCATATTAAAATGTAGTCACGCTCGAGTGCGTGAAAAACGCTGATCCTGATCTGCGTGGCTCACACCGAGTAGTCACATAAACGGAAATAATATCCGCGAAGGTGACTGGGCCATTCATTCGATCTGGGGTCGTTGTTCAAGGTGGACACAGCACATTGTGAAGATGGTTACGGCCTTTCATAGTGCCGTTGTAATAGTTTTAGGATTGTTAAGATAAAAGTGTTTTTATAAAGTGATATTGAAGTGTCTTATAAAAGTGAATATCTGATTATTGTAACTGCGTCGGTATAATTGAAGATGAAACTTGCTCAACGTTATGTCAAGTTTATATATCTCACGCTGTGACTCTTGGTATGACAGTGGAGGAAGTGAAAGAGTTATATGCAAACAGTCTCTCAAGAAAGTCCAGCTGTAAATAGTATCTCAAGAAAATCCAGCTGCTGTGGAGGTAGAAGTACAGGCTCTGATCTTCGAGAATTCGTTAGAGGATGATGCTGTCATTTTCACGGATGGGTCGGTCGTCCAAGGAGTTAGAACTCCATGGGCCTTTACGGGAAAAGTGTGAAGGAAGAGTCTGGCGCTTTTGTTTTGACCACAAGCAACCTGACTATGGAAGTCATGGCAGTAAGTAAAGCAATAACATGGCTCGAGATACAGACATTCAATCGGGCATGTGTCTTTAGTGACTCAATAAGTATGCTCAGGATGATAAAAATGGGGTGAGTCCGAAGAAAGTGGTTGCTGTCTCTGGAGCGGTCTCGGCTGGCAAAGATTAGTTTTATCTTCGTGCCAGGGCATGCGGGTGTACAAGGGAATGAGCTTGCAGGTAGGGCTACTGTGGAAGGCAGATGAGCAATGGACCAGGCAGACATTCTGAATGCTCTACGAGAAGTAAGTCGTTTACGAGAACCAATCGATGACTGGGGATCTACAACCATGGTCAGGCTGCGAGACCAGCAATTTAAAAGAGGTGTGGCCAAACAAGAACACTACGCAGGAAGCCAAAGAAGAGTAATAAACCAACACAGAATTGGTGTCGTGAGCCGCTACACGCTGCGGGATTTACTGATGAGGGGATCCGAGCACTTATGGACTGAATGGTTCGATGTACAATGAGGATAATCTGTTGAGTAACTAAACTAACTAGCACACAGTCTTTCAGAACTCAACAAGTAATTATTTACTTCTGTGGAGTCGTTCACAACAACATGTGGTGTCCAGCCAACCAGGGGACACCGTACCAAATTACAGTTCTGGTTTAATCAACCACTTGAGGATATATGCATAAGTATAACTATCTGTAAATAGGAGCGAGCTAACAGCAATAATAACACGTTAGCAACCTATAAATATATTCAAATAACCCATCAAAATCCCGCGGTGGCAAAGACCAATGAACAGTCCGTCAAACTCGGCAAGTAATAACTGTAACTGCGGAACCATTAACAACAATATCTTGTGTACAGCCAACATGAGGACACCGTTCTAAAGTACCTGGCCAATCTGAACACATATTACAATGGTCCATCGCAACTAAGCCGGGTCAGGTCAACAAAAACTAACTCTACCATTGCCTGAACCCACCTAATATGGGGGATCTGTTATTTCATCTGTCCATCGTTTACATGGTTGACCTCTTCTGCTTCCATCTGGTCTGTATGTGGCAGCCTAACGTCCACTGCACCTGCGTTCGTCTCCAGTCGTCCTGACATTTGTTGCCACTGGAATCAGATGGATGCAGCGAGAGAGTGAGGCCGATGAAGTTGCGCAGCTCTTCCTCACTATAAACAAATTCATTGCACAAGTCATTCTTCATCCTATTGTCTTCATCATTCCTGATGGACAAACTTGGATGCAATGAATGGTCATCATCATTCTTGATGGACGAACATCAACATCAGAATATAAGCTAGCAATAAAGGTCGGGGGAGTCATGGTCGCCGATATAAGCTTCAGATTACGCAGACCAAGAAGCATAAGAGTAAATTATTTCCGAGTTTTGTTTTTCAGTAAATATAGTTACGTGTAAATTATTTTAAAAAGTATATTTGTTGCCGGCTTCCTGGCCTGGAGGTTGGCAACTTTTCTCTGTAATCTCGTATACTCTCGTAAGTAATGTGACGACGGTGAGAATCAGCAGTGGTTCGAATCGCATCGGTAATTTACGGGGTATATGAGCCGGCCGCTCAGAAAGCAATGGCAAACTACTGAGCGTAATCTTGCCAAGAAATCAACAATCAGCTGAAAGATGCTGATGTTGACAGCGATGTCCTGTAAAGGATATGCAAAACATTTATTTATACTATTTGTTATAGTCCGTGCCGTATTGGAGACAACTCGGTGCAATGAAGTCGATCCTATCGTCTTTTAAGCCTCTGTTTAATATATCATCACATTAGCGGTGCTGTCGGGTGCCTCCACAGCGGCACAACTCTATAGTCCTTCAGGCCTGAAAGAGGCCTACTACTACTACTATACTATTACTACTACTACTACTACTACTACTACTACTACTACTACTACTACTACTACTACTACTACTACTACCACTACTACTACTATTACTGATGCTGCTGCAGAAACAACAACAACGACAACAACAACAACAACAACAACTACTACAACTACTACTACTATTACTACTACTACTACTACTACTACTACTACTACTACTACGACGACGACGACGACTACTACCACTCCTTCTCTTTTCCTACTACTACTACTACTACTACTACTACTACTACTACTACTACTACTACTACTACTACTACTACTACTACTACTACTACTACTACTACTACTACTACTATTACTGATGCTGCTGCAGAAACAACAACAACGACAACGACAACAACAACAACTACTACTACTACTACTACTACTACTACTACTACTACTACTACTACTACTACTACTACTACTACTACTACTACTACTACTACTACTACTACTACATTAGGATGGCACATAACGTCATTTCTATTTACGCAGGTGAGATGTGTCAGGCCAGAACGTCATACCTCCCTGGCGAATTGTTATGGGGCCACAGGTTTGAGAGAATCGAACAGTTTGACGCCGGTCATGGCCACTGGAGGGTGGACTTTACAGGTTAATAAATGTATAGCTTAATCCACAAAATTAATTCCATTTGTGATTAGTCGTTAGTCGCAGTTCCAACATTACTGGCAACGGGTCACCCTATAATGCCCCGTTCCTGTGCCAGCGAATATCACACAGGAAGCTCATCATTGTTCCTTGTGAAATGTGGAACAGACTATATATAAGACCGCTGCCAGAATGCCAACACGGCATTCCGACACTAGAGTTGCAGCTCATCGTCGATGGCAGCAGCAGCAGTCACTTAAAAAATCAGCAGTTGTAAACGCTTTACTGTAAGAGGCAAACACTTAGTTCAGTAACTGGCCATCCGTTATTCTTTGTGCATGCAATTCGCAACACAAACCACCGCGGATAAATGAAAAAGCATTCCACGTGAAATCCACAGCTCACTGTGGCGCATCGGGAGAATGATTGGTCTTGTCAACCAACAAGACCTGGTATTATTGGCAGCTGGACGCCGATGCATATGTTGGGGGGGGGGGGGGGGGGGGGGTGGGAGAGACACTAAATGTTGTGGCAGGGCAGAACATTATTGGTAGCTGGACGCTGATGCATATGTTGGGGGAGGGGACACTCAGTGTTGTGGCAGGGCAGAACATTATTGGCAGCTGACGCCGATGCATATGTTGTGGGGGGGGGGGGGGGGGGGACTAAATGTGACAGGGCAGAACAGGCCCTAAGCCTTGGTCGGCAACTGGTCTAGAATCGAAGCTCCAACCGAAGGACAGTTAGAGTATTGCTCTGCTGACCCGGCAGCTTCTGCAGCTTGCCTTGTTCCTGATGTATTGGTGTTACTTTTCCTCTGGAGTAAACTAGGCAGGCCAGGAGAGGGATCATGCTGCATGGGCAACAAAATGTCTCTACAATTCAGACCAGGCTGTGTGCTATAGAGCGGAATAAGCCTTCTTAGAAACATAATGTAACAAACTGCCGTCTGTTAAGACCGGAAGGTACGAGTTAGTAATACATGTGGTCCAATGTTCATTTCTTTGTCTCATTTAGGATTTGACAACGTAGTCCACTGCCAGAAGATCCCCTACAGCGCTTTAGAGATTGATCGCCTGCGTGAGAGCAAGAAGGATAGCTATGTTCACAGTCCTCCAGGTGACGATACAACAATGTCCTTTCTTGCACAGCGACCTGGGTCATCCTATCGCTACATTTTCTACCGGATCCTTCCAGGGACCACACAGAGCACTCGGAATCCAAAGTCTGACATTAACAGATTCAGTACCAAATAACAAGTAGATTTGGACCCAACAAAAATGATGGCGGAAAATGGGAAGTAGGGGTGTGTCAGTTATGACTTAGTTTAGTTTAGTCGACGGATCAACATCACGGCACACGGGTGTAACCCATAAGTGCTCCGTTCTACTCCTAACTCAAGCCTGAGTCCGGATAATTTCAGCTCAGTGCACGAACTCTGTAGCACCGGCGAGGATCCTGAAATATTTTGGGTAGATATTTAACTCGAAATTTTGCCCGGGCAGCGCCTTTAGACTACTCTTTTTCGATTTCCAACTGCCAAGAGATTTTTTTACACACGGGGGTCCGATCTCACTACTCAGAGACCAGGAAAAATTTTGTTAATAGAAGTAGTCCACGTGAAAAAAAAATCCCGGCCCTCACCGGGGCTTGAACCCGGGACCTCCAGCACTCGAGGCCGACACCATACCTCGAGACCACCAACTGCCAAGAGATTTTTTTACACACGGGGGTCCGATCTCACTACTCAGAGACCAGGAAAAATTTTGTTAATAGAAGTAGTCCACGTGAAAAAAAATCCCGGCCCTCACCGGGGCTTGAACCCGGGACCTCCAGCACTCGAGGCCGACACCATACCTCGAGACCACTCAGCCTGCCCCCCCCCCCACCCCACTCCCTAGTTATGACTTAAAAGTTGTAAATTTTGTAGCAGACATTTATTGTTATATATCAAATTTAATTGGGTTGCATATGGAAAATTACTGTATATAAGCCTATGGCAGATACAGAAAGTCGCATGAGACGATTATTTATCCCATGGCACAACTGTTTAAGAAATTACGGCTCGTTATCGGCAGTATCTAAATCTGTGCTCTTGGTGTAGAATGTATTATCTTGAAAAAGTTCATGTATTTTTCTTCTTTTGAAGCGATCGTTTTCTATGCGCCTGTTTCGACGTGGGTCGTGATCAGGAAAATTCACTTGAGGCTTTCACTTGCCTCCCCATAGTTCGTTCGGAAGAGTCGCTCCTGTGGGCCAAATGTCATCCCGCTGCCTGGCGAAGTCAGAGTAGTCGTGTAGGACATGCCTGGTGTTTGCGTTGGTCCTTCACAAATGGCGGAGTCAGCGAAATCAGTTGAGTGCAGTGTGATCTGAGTCCACAATACAAAATAAAAAGTATGCCTACCCATCATGTGAAGACAGGATTCGGCAGACTGCGCGGAAGAAATCAGTGATGGTTCAACGGGCAAGACGGCGTTCACCTGCAAAGCGTTGTGGAACGTAATGTAATGAGCACGGCAAGGCACGTAGCGTGCCCTGGTCATCCACTGCACTTGTATTCATCTCCAGTCGTCTTGAATTGTTTTGTGACTGGATTCAGATGGACTCAGAAGAGATAGTGTGGTCGACGAATTGCGCAACTCTTCCTCATTTTAATCTAATTCATCGCGCAAGTCATTTTTCACAAAATAAAAACAGGTACGTGTGAATCCTGCGAAAAAGGGAGATATAATACACACAGACACGGTGTACATAATTTACAACGAACTCCACTGAACCAAATGTAAATCACGGAGAATCAATGATAATACAAACCAAAACAAATAATTATTATAAGATTAAAATAAGTTGCTAGGCCTAGCAACGTTTCATATTTATACTTTTTGTGTTTATATTTTACTTTTAATTAAATTTTATATGTTCATATTTTTCTTTAGTTTGTTCCTGAAAAAGATTATTTTGATCGAAACGTCGATTCGTTGTTTCGTGGTGTAACTTATTTTTATCTTAATATTTTTGTTTCATTGCTTGTTATTATCATTGATTTCTTTCCCCTGTGATTTATATTTGCCGTATTGAAGTTCGTTGTAAGGTATGTGCACTGTGTGCGTGTTTATTATCTCTCACGTTTTCGCAGGAGATACACACACCTGTTTTTATTTTGTATTGTTACATCCTGCTCCAGTCGTGACTTCTCTTGTCTGCGTCCACAATGTTCCGTCTTGAGTCTAAAGATTTTGGTCTGCGGGTTTCTGCCAAGCTTATGTTTGTTGTTCTGCTCTGGTCTGTAATTTTCGTTTGTTTCCTCCAGCTCGTTCTGGTAGATTACATTGGTTGTGTGTTTACCTCCCTACAGCTCTGGGGTGGCTAGGCTGCTCGAGATTTCCTCCAGCCATTACTGGCTCGTCTGCCTCTTCATTTTCTGGGAGACCACAGGGGTCTTGATTCCAGTGTAAGATTCATTCTGTTCCTGTAGACAAATTATGTTCCTGTAGACAAATTATGTTCCTGTAGACAAATTGTGTAAATTATGTTCTTGTAAGGTAAATTATGTTCCTATAGACAAATTGTGTAAATTATGTTCTTGTAAGGTAAATTATGTTCCCATAGATAAATTGTGTAAATTATGTTCTTGTAAGGTAAATTATGTTCTTGTAAGGTAAATTATGTTCTTGTAAGGTAAATTATGTTCCTGTAGACAAATTGTGTAAATTATGTTCTTGTAAGGCAAATTGTGTTCATGTAGACAAATTATATTCTTGTAAGGCAAATTATTCATGTAAACAAACTATGTAAATTATGTTCTTGTAAGGCAAATTATGTTTCTGTAGACAAATTATGTTCTTGTAGACAAATGTTGTTCTTGTCGGAAAATTATGTTCTTGTGGGCAGATTCTGCTCTTCCAGGTAGAATCATGAGAAGCTTGATACAGTGTGGGTCAAGCAATAAATTGTGAGCTAAATCCTTTACAGCAGTGGTTCTCAACCTGTGGGGAATTCCCCCCCCCCCTTTTTTCGGGTGGGGGGGGGGAATTTAAGGTTTCCAGTGGGAATTAAGATTATATCAAGATCGCGTTAATACAAAAACCGTTTACCTGATATTGTTTTTCTCTTCATACTTTACGGTTCCGTACTTCTCGACCTTCTTAAATTCGTTTCACAACGTAAGTAGATCCGCACATCACGTTTTATGTAGACGTCTAGACTTGTACTAGTATGTGTTATTAAAGGTAGCTTCCATTTTTATGTATATTATGTACGGGGGGAGGTTATAGGGAGAAAATACGAAAAGGGGGGGGGGGGGGGGGTGACGTTCTGAACATTGGTGAAGGGGTCAAAAAAAGGTTGAGAACCACTGCTTTACAGGATAAGTCGCAGTGAACCCTAGCATTTTTGAGTTTTTTGTGATTTCTTTGTAAGTTTGCATTTAGTAGTTTGCCATTGCTTTCTGAAATACCAGCACTCACATCATTGACCAACGCAAGGCGGTCTGTTTCGAAATCGCCCGCAGCTGTGTTTCGACCGCTGTATGTGGCATTATGAATTACGTTCTTAGTCCTTAGCCAGGGCGCGGGCGAGCCATGGGAAGAGTGGAAACAATTCACAGTTCTTGGCTGTGTCGAGAGTAGCCTATCAACGTCTGGTGTATCCGAGGTCTGGCGGATGAGAGATTGCTTGGAAGATGCCGCGCTATGGTCTGGACACACTCTGAGAACACCTTGGACATTCGACAGATTAATGAGAAATAACTGGAGGTTGTGATGATGTAGTTCTAGGGAGGAATTGCTAAGATATCCCAGGACAATCATTAGATCAGTCAGTTTCATTAGAAGTTGCTGGCATGTGATTATACATTAGAATGTTGAACACCTTCTACTTCTTATAGTCCATGCCGTGAGGTGTTGGTGGGTGATCATGTCTGTCCAGTCTTCTGTCTCGTGTACTGTCAATCTTCTTATAGTCCATGACGTGTTGTGTTGGTGATCATGTCTGTTCAGTCTTCTGTCTCGTGTACTGTCAATCTTCTTATAGTCCATGACGTGTAGTGTTGGTGATCATGTCTGTCCGCAGCCTTCTGTCTCGTGTACTGTCAATCTTCTTATAGTCCATGACGTGTAGTGTTGGTGATCATGTCTGTCCAGTCTTCTGTCTCGTGTACTGTCAATCTTCTTATAGTCCATGACGTGTAGTGTTGGTGATCATGTCTGTTCAGTCTTCTGTCTCGTGTACTGTCAATCTTCTTATAGTCCATGCCGTGTAGTGTTGGTGATCATGTCTGTCTGTAGCCTTCTGTCTCATGTACTGTCAATCTTCTTATAGTCCATGACGTGTAGTGTTGGTGATCATGTCTGTTCAGTCTTCTGTCTCGTGTACTGTCAATCTTCTTATAGTCCATGACGTGTAGTGTTGGTGATCATGTCTGTCCAGTCTTCTGTCTCGTGTACTGTCAATCTTCTTATAGTCCATGACGTGTAGTGTTGGTGATCATGTCTGTTCAGTCTTCTGTCTCGTGTACTGTCAATCTTCTTATAGTCCATGACGTGTAGTGTTGGTGATCATGTCTGTTCAGTCTTCTGTCTCGTGTACTGTCAATCTTCTTATAGTCCATGACGTGTAGTGTTGGTGATCATGTCTGTTCAGTCTTCTGTCTCGTGTACTGTCAATCTTCTTATAGTCCATGACGTGTAGTGTTGGTGATCATGTCTGTTCAGTCTTCTGTCTCGTGTACTGTCAATCTTCTTATAGTCCATGACGTGTAGTGTTGGTGATCATGTCTGTTCAGTCTTCTGTCTCGTGTACTGTCAATCTTCTTATAGTCCATACTGTGTGGCGTTGGTGATCCTTTATGTCCGCAGTCCTCTGTCTCCTGTACTGTTAATCTTCATATAGTCCAAGACGTGTGGCGTTGGTGTTCATGTATGTCCACAGTCTTCTGTCTCGTGTACTGTCGGTCATTTTTGCCACGATGTCAAACTGTTCAGCATTTTATCTCAATGTCTCCACCTTTTTTTCTTCTTTTCCCCTCCAATTTTCCTGTTGTTGTGACATATTCCAGGGTTAATTCTTCTCATGACGTGCCCAAAGAATGTGGGCTTCCGTTTTCTGATGTGAGTAACCAGTTCTTTTTGTGAGTTAACTTCAGTTAAGTTACTTCCATTGCGTTTTATGTCTATCAAGTGTGTTCTCATTCTTCTGTTCATCATTCTTCTTTGGAGTCACACTTCGGCATCTACTGTGAAGATATTTGGAAATAAAATTACTCACGAAGACAACTGGTAGAAAATCCACATCCTTTGGACACAATCGATCAGAGAACAGTTAGAGGCTTGGAGTGGTGGTCTATACAAAATAAAGATGAGAACGTATTGGGCAGATATAAGGAAGGCATCTTGAAATAGAGCAACTTACGAACACAACTGGCAGATGAACCACAGTTTTTGGATAGAATATGTCACAGCTTAGCTTAAGACTGCAATGATGGTGCCATACAGACGAATACCAACAACACCTTATGTGGATATAATTGGGACATCTAAAAAATAGGGTAGCTCAGAAAGAGAACTGGCGAGCGTCAACTTTCTTTGGCCACAGTCGGTCAGAGAATAATAAGAGGCTGCTGGTATGTACTCGACAAAAAAAAATACCGAGAACATCGTGGACAGATACAATGCAGACATCTCGAAATCGGGCAGTTCAGGGAGAGAATTGGCAGGCAGTAACGTTCAAAGCTGAATTGTTTCGTATAAAGTGAGTAAAGAAAACTGAAAATTTTTAATCGGAATCGGTGTCAAAGCATTTTATGAATTATGTCATTCAAAAGTTGTCAATTCTTAAAGGACGTCAGTATTTGGTGTATGATTCTCTCTCTCTTTCTCTCTCTCTCTCTCTCTCTCTCTCTCTCTCTCTCTCTCTCTCTCTCTCTCTCTCTCTCTCTCTCTCCATCTCTATCTCTATATCTCTCTCTATCTCTATATCTCTTTCTCTCTATCTCTCCATCTCTATCTCTATATCTCTCTTTGCTTTGCTGTCTCTCTCTCTCTCGCTCTCTCTCTCTCCATCTCTATATCTCTCTTTGCTTTGCTGTCTCTCTCTCGCTCTCTCTCTCTCTCTCTCTCTCTCTCTCTCTCTCTTCCCCTCTCTCTCTCTTTTTCTCTCTCTCACTATTTTTCTTTAACCCTCTCTCTCTCTGGATATATAACATAAGACTGGAACTATTAGTGTTGGAACTCTTCGCTGGTTGCTGAGGACGGGGACGGAGCGCTTATGGGAATGTCCCTAATGCTGTGATATCGGTTCCTAGATCAATCAATCAATCAATCTCTGGATCTCTTTCGCTCTCTCTCTCTCTCTCTCTCTCTCTCTCTCTCTCTCTCTCTCTCTCTCTCTCTCTCTCTCTCTCTATCTCTATCTCTATCTTTCCATCTCTATATCTCTCTTTGCTTTACTGTCTCTCGCTCTCGCTCTTTCTCTCTCTCTCTCTCTCTCTCTCTCTCTCTCTCTCTCTTTTTTCTCTCTCTCACTATTTTTCTTTAACCCTCTCTCTGTCTGGATCTCTCTCTCTCTCTCTCTCTCTCTCTCTCTCTCTCTCTCTCTCTCTCTCTCTCTCGGTGTATGTGTGTGTGTGTCTCGCTCGCTCTTTCTTTCTCAATATATTTATGTGTGTGTGTGTGTGTGTGTGTGTGTGTGTGTGGCGCTTCAGAGGTCACATTGTGAGATATACTGCCCTGATCGTGCGGGGGGGGGGATGAACAGGCTGATAGGCTGGCAGGGAATGCACCTCTTGGTTGGTGATCAGTTACATATGGACAAGGGAGAGATGTTTGGGCGCCTGTAGGACCAAGTGGTGAAGGCGATGGAACAGACTTAGCACCCGTATGTGGAGATAATGATATGGGGGGGGGGGGGGGGGGGGGGGGAGGTCTGCAGGGATTCTGGGCAAATCTCAAAAATGAGAGAGAGGATCAGAAGAACTTCCAGTCAGATCGCAGTTCGAACGATTAGCAGTATAACTCTTCGCTGACTGTTGAACGAGGGGATGGAGTGAGTGTGGAAATGTCCTGAGTGCAGTGATGTCGTTTCTTAGCTCATAACTCATTTGGAATGTCGTGAACTATGAAGAAGAAACCACCGTTTCACTAGAAAACAGCAGCCACACATTACCGCATAAGGCAACCCAGTAAGTTCAGCGGGCCGCCATTTGTCTGAACATGCAGTTCACGCCACAAACAGCCGCGGATAGATGTAAAAGCACTCCGCACGAAATTCACAGCTCACGGTGTCGCTCCACACACTCAACTCAGCAGGAGGGCGACGGAACCATGCACTTCCAGCCCAAACACGAGGAAAATGCGTAAGCAAACCGTAGCCACAAGCATACACACTCCAGAGGCCTTAAATGCTCCCCCGCCTATCCTCCATGCTGGGGACCGGAAGCCGTCATATAAT